>JAPPVO010003760.1:0-53247 GCA_030407325.1 Camellia japonica | reverse complement strand
ATTAGTTATATGGATGAATTTTTTATTATTGTTTTATACTAACATATATATTTTATATGGTTTATTTTTGTTTTTTGTAACATCTGTCTCAATTTTTCTTCTTATTTTGGAAAGAAGAAAAAGAGATGGGAATTCATACATTGTGTTGGACAATCTTCACTGTAATTAATTAATTCTGTTTGTATACTTAACAACAAACAGAAATACAAGAAATAAAGGAAATGAGAAAAGTTTGATTATAAAATTAAACTAGAAATAGAATTAATAAATAAAAACATATTTTATTTTGTTACAAAAACAAAATTAAAATCTGATTTAAATAAATAAAAAAACAGAAAATAAAATAACTTACTTGATTTATATCTTGGATATAATTCTGATTAAGTCCAGTGTTTGACACTGTTCCTTAAGACAGATTCGTCCTCTCCACGGTGCTTTCAGAATGTGGACGTCTATCTCCCAGGATGAATGATCAACTACAAACAATAGCAGCACTACATATTGTTTGTCTTACGAACACACTAAGTGTTTATACTTTCTCACAAAAAAATAAAATGCAGCAAAATGAAGAATAAATTTGCAGAGGTGAAGTACGAAATTTCTAAAATTAAAACATCAAATGAGGGCTATCCTATTTATAGATGTATTGGTGGCTGCAGGTTTTGAATTAAACAGGTGCAAACCTGTTTGAACAGGTATGAAACCTGTTTGGTTTTGAATTTAAACAGATTTGAATCTGTTGGGTTCACAATTCAAACAGATAAAAACGGGAAGGGCCCTGTTTGGGTGTACAGTAAAACCGGACCAGTTTATTTCCGGAATTAATTTGAATTCTGGATTTTATTTTACCAAAAATAAATAAAATTAAATTCAAATGTTTTTAACCCAAAAAGATAGGTACGACCCAAGCCCAACCCAACCTCACACCACGCACCCGCGCCCAAGTCCAACCCAGCCCGCCCGACCGACCGGACGGCGGTGCGCGCGCGCGCGTGTGTGGTGATTTTTGGGTCCAATGGGTCTAACCCATTTTGTCCATAACCTCTCTCTCTAAAACACTTGGGTACCCCTTGGGGCACACCCCAAGTTCCAATCCCATGCCTTATAAACCCATTCAAAACTTCCCACCAAATCAATGTGGGACAAGCCTTATTCAAACCTTTAAGGATTTTCCACCAAAACTCCATTTCCATGGAGCACACTTTGGCTTCAATTTGCCATTCACTCGATAATGGTTTTGAGAAACCAAAAATACCACGTGAATCACAACGCGGCATAGAACGCGTTACCACTTTGACCCGCGAAAAACACGCCGGGGCCCACCTAAAAAATAGACCAAACTTAGGAAAAATTTCTGGTTTTACCTAGAATTTTCCAACCATTTCCAACAATCCCCCACATGAATGGAATTTGATGACAACGGAAATGCAACAATATGCAGACTTTATCGAAAGAGTATAAGTCGAAAATATCTTGCATCAGGATAAGTAGCTTTCGGCCTTGAACCTTCCCTAGTGATAACCTATCGGACTTACTAGCTAACCAATGGACGCGATGCCTTGAATTGTTCAGCCGTTTGTGTAAGCCAAGACAATAGATTTCACACACAATATCTTCTAACACATCGTGGTTCTCACTGTTGTGTTCATTTTGGCCTTGAACGCTCCTGGTTTTCATGAGTGTTTCTAGAGAATTTAGCCTCTTCATTCTCATAGAATCGGCCCCAGTTCGACACTCATATAGGTGATTCTTATTGTGAGTATCTCCTTAAACTCGTCTTGATTTTATGCCTTAATCAAGATATAAGTAATCATTAAAAGCAAAGCTTATCCTTATGCCCCTGCAGACAACATATGTTGCAGATATCACTCTTACCATAGGGATAGGTAGGGAATTTTAATCCCTTGGTGATTTCTGGCGAGCCATACATAACTTAGTTGTCCCTTTAAACTTAGTTATTGGGATCTCCAGTCATATAAGTAGGGTTACCATTATGACGACTCTTATGTAATAGGCTTTAATCCTATCCCCTTCGATGAACTATACACTAGCTCTTTTCTCAAACCTTTTGTTAACGGATCCGCAATATTCTCGTTAGATTTTATATAATCTATTGAGATTATTCCAATTGACAACAATTGCCTTACGGTATTATGTCGACGACGAATATGTTGTGACTTACCGTTATACATATGATTCTGTGCCTTGCCTGTTGCAGATTGACTATCACAATGAACGCAAATAGTTGGCACTGGTTTTGGCCACATTGGAATGTCTTCTAAGAAGTGACGAAGTCATTCTGCTTCTTCTCCTGCTTTGTCTAAAGCAATGAACTCGGATTCCATTGTGGATCGCGCAATGCATGTTTGTTTCATGGATTTCCAAGAAACAGCAGCGCCTCCCAGAGTAAAACTATATCCACTTGTGGATTTTGAATCTTTAGTATCCGATATCCAATTTGCATCACAATAACCTTCAAGTACTTCCGGATATCAAGTAAGTTCAAACCATGATCACGGGTGAATATTAGATATCTAAGAACCCGAATGATTGCCTTACAATGGTCTTCTCCGGGGTTACTAGTGTACCTACTCAATTTACTGATAGCATAAGCTATATCAGGACGAGTACAATTCATTAGGTACATTAGGCTTCCAGTGATTTGGAAGTATTTTAACTGAGACACCGCATCACCTTTATTTTTCGATAAATAAAGACTAATGTCTACAGGTGTTCTAGCCACATTCATATCATCCTTAATAAATTTACCAAGAATTTTCTCAATATAATGTGATTGAGATAATGCATATCCGTCAGATGTTTTAGTAATTTTCATTCCTAATATAACATCTGCGACCCCCATATCTTTCATATCAAATCTTTTATTAAGTATTTGCTTTGTTGATTTGATCATGTTTTGACTGCTTCCAATGATAAGCATGTCATCCACATAAAGACAAACTATGACATATCCTAGGTCAGTGTTTTTAACATAGACGCACTTGTCACATTCGTTTATCTTAAACCCATTAGTAAGCATTGCATGATCAATTTTCATGCCATTGCTTAGGTGCTTGTTTTAATCCATAAAGAGATTTTACAAGCCAACAAACTTTCTTTTCTTGCCCTAGCATTACAAACCCTTCGGGTTGCTCCATATAGATCTCTTCATTTAGATCACCGTTTAAGAAAGCTGTCTTAACATCCATTTGATGTATTTCTAAATTAAACAACGTTGCTATAGCAATAAGCATGCGAATGGATGTTATTCTTGTCACAGGGGAATATTTGTCAAAATAATTTAGACCTTCCTTTTGTATATAACCTTTAACTACAAGTCTTGCTTTATACTTGTCAATTAAACCATCTGCTTTCATTTTTCTCTTGAATATCCATTTATATCCAAGAGGTTTAGAACCTGGTGGAAGATCCACCAATTCCCAAGTATGATTTTGCATAATGGATTCAATTTCATTATTAACAGCCTCTTTCCACAAAGGTGCTTCAAGACCTGTCATTGCTGCCTTAAAGCTTTGAGGTTCATTTTCTAACAAGTATGTCAGAAAATCTGGACCAAAGGATTTTGATGTTCTTGCTCTCTTACTTCGTCTTGGTTCATCATCAGGTAAATCCTGTTGGTCGAGACCATTACTAGTCTCTTGTGTTTGATTGTCATTAGTCTCTTGACTTTGTGTACAATCAGAAGTTCTTTTCTGTGAACTTAATTCCTGTCCTTTCTTGTAAGGAAAGATATGTTCAAAAAACACAGCAGTCCTTGACTCTATAATAGTGTTCACATTTATATCTGGTATTTCTAATTTATAAGTCAGAAACCGATATGCACTACTATTCTGAGCATAACCAATAAACACACAATCTACTGTTTTTTGTCCAATCTTAGTCTTTTTAGGAATAGGAACTTCAACTTTTGCCAAACACCCCCACACTTTTAAGTATTTGTAGGAAGGTGGTCGACCTTTCCACAATTCAAAAGGAGTGCTGATGGTTTTCTTGTGGGGTATTCTGTTAAGAACATAATTAGCATATCATATTGTTTCCCCCCACAAGTTCTGTGGTAAGCCTGAACTAAGTAACATGGCATTCATCATTTCTTTTAGGGTTCTATTCTTTCTTTCAGCAATTTCATTTTGTTGAGGAGAATAGGGTGCTGTAGTTTGGTGAATAATGTCATGTTGTGCACAAAATTCATTTAATGGTGCATCATATTCACCACCCCTATCACTTCTAATATAAATCAAAATATAACATCCATCACTTGTTGACTATGATGTGCTTGATTCATAAATTTCAAATCATGATTCATAAATTTCAAATGAAAAATCCAAAATAATTATGACTACACAAATCAGAATTAATGTTTTGACAAAATCATATCCTCATAAAAAATTTTGCCTAAGAATCAAATAATTCAAAAAAACCCATTTGATTGTAAGAGATACAATCAAATATTAGTGACAAAAAAAAATTACATTATCTCATCTAATGCAAGAGATACACTCCCATATTAATATAATGGTTTATGGTTTAACAAATTCTACTACGCAAGTAAAATAATAATTAACGACATCTCATGTCACAAATTCAAAACAAACTAATAATCAACATAAAAGATTTCTTAGATTTACTTCCAATTAAATGGAACGATATAACTACATATATCTTCATGTTTAAATTTCTCTGGTGTTTAAACACCCATCCAAAATTGATTAGAAATACTCAAATTAATCTGCTTATGTACAAAGTCAACATATCAATTTATCATTCCAAATCACATGAAATTATTTTTAAGAAATAACTTGAGTTGATATCAATACATGCATATCAAACGCATCAACTAAAAATAATGAATTAACAAAATAAATTAATCATGCATGATCCCATAACTTGCATCATGAGATAAAAAGATTCTCAACCCATAAATAAAATTCAACGCGTTTTAAATTTTACACTCCAAAAATGACAAAACATACCTTCATTTAATCAGTTTGATTTGTACATAAATAAACTAATTATATAACATTAAAATGTTCTTGTGAATATATATATATATATATTCTGACTCATGTGCAGAAACTATTCACGACTACGGATCCATACACAGAAATTAAAGAATGAATCAGTAAACCAATAAAGAAAATAAACTTGCCATAAAGGTTTCTTCGTAATAAAAATGAAATTAGTTTGTAAAATTAATATTTAACTCCAGAATCAAATACTTCCATGTACTAGCACCTTTTCACAAAGGGTTCAAAATTAAGTGGCCTTCCAAACGAAACCGTAAGTTACGTACAAAATTTACAGATTGTGACCGAGACACAAAGTTACATGATTGATTAACAAAATTAATTTTCTAATTACTAAAACCAGAAAATAAATGATAACACAAAATAATTTTATTTTTCTTGTTACTAAAACTAGAAAAATAAAATATCACAATAATTTCCTGTAACACAAATTTAATATTCTGCAATTGTTAATGACACCAGTATATTACTACTAGTTGTCAAAGAAAATAGACAGTATATTACTACTATCTGTCAAATAGCATGAACCACTATTTGTTTTTCCAACCAGAATATATCTTTATGAAATCACAGAAAATTAAATACAATGAAGATATCAAAATAATTATGTCTTAAGATTGTTGGACAATCTTCACTGTAATTAATTAATTCTGTTTGTATACTTAACAACAAACAGAAATACAAAAGAAATAAAGGAAAGGAGAGAAAGTTTGATTACAAAAATCAAACTAGAAATAGAATTAAATAAATAAAAACATATTTTATTTTGTTACAAAAACAAAATTAAAATCTGATTTAAATAAATAATAAAAAACAAAAAATAAATAAATAACTTACTTGATTTATATCTTGAATATAATTCTGATCAAGTCCAGTGTTTGACACTGTGTCCTTAAGACAGATTCGTCCTCTCCACGGTACTTTTAGAATGTGGACGTCTATCTCCCAAGATGAAATGATCAACTACAAACAATAGCAGCACTACAAATTGTTTGCCTAACGAACACACTAAGTGTTTATACTCTTTCTCACAAAAAAATAAAATGCAGCAAAATGAAGAATAAATTTGCAGAGGTGAAGTACGAAATTTCTAAAATTAAAACATCAAATGAGGGCTATCCTATTTATAAATGTATTGGTGGCTGTAGGTTTTGAATTAAACAGGTGCAAACCTGTTTGGTTTTGAATTTAAACAGATTTGAATCTGTTGGGTTCACAATTCAAACAGATAAAAACGGGAAGGGTCCTGTTTGGGTGTACAGTAAAACCGGACAAGTTTATTTCCGGAATTAATTTGAATTCTGGATTTTATTTTACCAAAAAAAATAAAATTAAATTCAAATGTTTTTGACCCAAAAAGATAGGTATTGGGTCGAACAAGCCCAACCCAACCTCACACCATGCACCTGCGCCCAAGCCCAGCCCGTCCGTCCGGCGGTGCGCGCGTGTGTGGTGATTTTTAGGTCCAATGAGTCTAGCCCATAACCTCCCTCTCTAAAACACTTGGGTACCCCTTGGGGCATACCCCAAGTTCCAATCCCATGCCTTATAAACCCATTCAAAACTTCCTACCAAATCAATGTGGGACAAACCTTATTCAAACCTTTAAGGATTTTCCACCAAAACTCCATTTCCATGGAGCACACTTTGGCTTCAATTTCCCATTCACTCAGTAATGATTTTGAGCAACCAAAAATACCACGTGAATCACAACGCGGCATAGAACGCGTTACCACTTTGACCCGCGAAAAACGACGCACGGGGCCCACCTAAAAAATAGACCAAACTTAGGAAAAAATTCTAGTTTTACCCAGAATTTTCCAACCATTTCCAACACATTGTGCCACAGAGCTACACGAGGCGGGGATTAGATTCAAGAAGGCTAATCATAGTACTCCTTTGTTCGATATAAAGTTTGTAAATGGGACACTGGAAATCCCACAATTCACAGTTGAAGAGAAGACCGAGTGCCTTTTTAGAAACATAATTGTGCACGAGCAGCATCTTCAAGACTCGAACCCTAAATATGTCATGGATTATTTGACTTTCATGTTTTGCCTTATCAACTTGTCCAAGGATGTCAGCTTGCTCTGTCGTAATGGAATTATCAATAACATGTCAGGCGATGACGAAGCTATTTGCGCCATGTTTACCAAAGCCTCTACTTGTGTCTTTGTGTCTCGCGATGGCTTTTGTTACTCTGAAGTTTTCAAGGATATCAATGAGCATTGTAGACGGCATTGGAACATATGGACTGCAAAATTAAGGCATAATTACTTCAATAGTCCATGGACAATCCTTTCGTTTCTGGGTGCTGTTGTGTTGCTTCTACTCACTTCGACGCAGACAGTTTTTACCATGTTTCCTTTCTTTCATAAATGTTGAACCAAGTTATTGTTCTTGATTAATGAAAGAAACTGTTGTGTTTGTGTAAGATTGATCAATAGATTATGTACAATTGGGTTGTTTGAAAAGTTGCATAGGAAATTCTTCCATCCACTAGTAAGATACTAACTCACTCGCTTGGACAAATTTTCTGGTGGGTCTTTCAGAAAGAGAGCAATGCGGAGATGGCAATAACAAGACGCGAGAACAACGCAGACAGGTGTTTGCATCTTAAATAAAATTTTTGTCGATTATAACTAAGTTTAAACTTTCTATTACTTATTATTATTATTATTATTATTATTATTATTATGATTATGCAGGAAAAGCTTGAAAGTTAAGAGAAGTTAAGTCAAGTTTTGAAAATTCAAGGGATGGAGAACAAGGGACAAGGTAAGAAGGTGAAAGTCATATGGGTGGTTAGATGATGGTTAATAGAAGTTTTTTTTCTAAATTTTTTTTTTTTTTTTTTTGTATAAATTGCCATTAATGGTTCTATATTGTAAAAGATCACCAATAAATCAATACATGACTTGATTTTCATTTCTTTTCTATCCTAAGAGTAGATCTAATTTACATAGGAGTAGTGTAAATTTATATATGAGTAGTCTTAATGTACTTGTAATTTTTTTATTTTTTTTATTTTTTTTATCAACAAAAAGCTTTATTGATGAAGAAAACCTTACAAGAAAGGAAAAAGAAGAAGGGGGATGGTACTAAAACCATCATAGTGACACAGCCTAATCCCAACTAGATTGGCACTAAGCAGCTCATACAATCATATGACAGCATCAAACCGGGTAATTGTTGGTGAGGGACCAACAGATACACAGAAACACAACAGCAGATCTAGCTTATACACAGCAACAGATGCACAAACCAGCAGGACTGAAGTAGATGTTGCCCAAAACCAGCAGATAGATAGATACACAACCAAGACTGAAGCAAGTGTTTCCCAAACCAACAACCAGCACACCAGCAAGCCAGCAGACTCCAAAAAGCCACCCAAATCACCAAAACATCAACCAGCAAATGACATAACAAATCACAACATATGGTGGCAAGGCCAAGGTACCAAACCAGGTAATAGCCCTCAGCTGCAGTCCTTAATCTGCTCCAGATACATAAAATACACAATAGCATAGCTCACACAAAACAATTAACACAAGATACAGTAGAGCATAGCTATCAAGACAGCAGTGTTAGAGCAGAACAGGCAGCACCAGAGCATGTGCACCAGAGCAAGCACCAAGGTAACAGCACAGAGACACCAGATTTAGCAAATGCACCAGACACAAGCAACACTAGCACAGATACACCAGATTAACAGATGCACCAGGTCAAGCACCAAGGTCACAGCAGATACACCAGAACAAGAGCTGCTCTGAGCTGACTAGAGTAAGGTTATGAACAACAGAACAACAGAACAAGAGCTGACTAAGGTTATGAACAACAGAACAAGAGCTGACTAAGGTTATGAACAATATCATGCCTAAAGTAAGAGAAACCTGGGAGATTGGATTTGGCCCACAAAGCCACTCTCCATTTGACAGTAGCACTCAAATCCTTTAGACTAGGCTGACTCCCATTGAAGATGCAATCATTCCTGATTTTCCAAATAGACCACAGCATTGCCAATGGTACTAAATTCCAGATCTTCATGATAATCTTTTTGCATTTAAAACCCATCCACTAGTGTAACAAATCTAGAATTGAAGCAGATGTTACCCATTTCAAGTTCCACCAAAATAACAATTCAGTCTAGAACTCCCGAATGCCACTGCACAGCAGAAAAATGTGATTCAAGGATTCAAGTTGATCTTTACAAAAGGGGCAGACATTACTTGAGCTACTGCTTAGTACTACAATACTCTGCAAAAAATCCGTAGTTTTAACTTACCCTTCCAAATTAACCAGCCCAGGAATTGGACTCTAGGAGGAGCCACATTACCCCATAGTAGTTTAGGGATCAACAGCTTGTAATTGATTGTTCATTCAATCATTTACATCATCATCTTCTTCTTCTTTCTCTCTTTTTTCTTGTTTGTTTTGTCATTATTTTTACTCCAATAAAGTCCTTGAAACTTTCAAGGCATAGAACCTCAACACAATTGCTTGATCATTGTGTTGTTTGGTAAGATTTTGATTAAGGCTGTCGATCTAAGCCTAACAAAAATTTTACTAACAACCGGTTAATTTTTGAACAAATTACATCGGTGGTTCTTTTACGTTATTTTTGTGTTATTTTGTCTCTATAATTTCAATGCATGTCTTATGCTTTTATAATCAAAATTATAAAGTTGTTCAACTCAATGAGTTAATTTCAACTAATTTAATAATCATTTTCTTTCAAAAAAAAACCCTAATCAACATTATCAATTAAATCAAATTAACACAATCTAAAATTAATGATCAAAATAAAAATAATTAAAATTATGAAGATAAAAATAATATAAAAGACAAAATATAGAGACTGTCTCCACTTAAAAAAATGTGAAGACTAACTTTGACGATCAAGCAATGAGTGACTCTCTGTTAATAGGAAACACGAATGCAGCTTGATTTTTCATATATAAAAAGTGCAAAAGACAAGCCAATGTGGGGTAGGCACTCAATGTGGGGTAGGCACTTATAGTGAATTTTTTTTCTAATTCGTGATTAATGTGTACTTCTTAAAATAATTTTCTAACACCATCACTAAGCATACCGGTTGTAAACTAAGTCATGGATCAACTATGAACTGATCCGTATCACAACCAACATATACGAATACGATGCTCTTTCGCATCGATAAACCAATGTATCTGTAGTGGGGGGAAATTGATACTTACGGGTCGATTTGCAAAATCATGCAGTATATGCATTGTTAATAAGGTAGTGGTAGTGGACCAATTTGCTTTTATTAATTGGTGGCCCATGAATATTCATGATGGAGTTTTTATAGCCAATGAGGTAAAAAGAGAGTTCGAGTTTAGATCACCGTGTTTAGATTATATATTTAGATAAATATTCAAAATAATAAATAAAATATAATATATTTCATCTATATTTTTCTTTTTCTTTTCAAATTCGGTCACCTTTAAAAGAGTTGATTTGGTGGAAGACTTAAACTTTTAAAGTCATTACTTTAATTATACCGAAAAGTTTTTTGGAGGAATGAGTATTTTATTACTAAAATCAGGAAAAAAATGTCACTCAATTACATTGGAAAGTGAAAGTAACTTGAATTGAAGTGCTCAAAAAGATTAGGGTTTCTACATATATGATTCATATAAAATATACTCTTCTAACTGTTGGAAATATAATGGATCACACAAATGCTAGAGACATTGAAAAACGGAATATGAATTTTTTGTTGGAAGAACAAACTCAATTTGAATTTGAAAATGGTGAATTCCAAAGAAGAGAAGAAGCTGCCAGAGCATTCAAGAGTGAAGAAGAGAAGTTCAAAATGAAGAAGAAAATGGAAGCAGCTGGAAAAAAGAGGAAATTTCAAGGAACCTCCATTGATAAAGCTTAAGGAGGAAGACACATTGTAGCGCACACACACGTTTGTGAAATCTATAACTAGAAAGGTTGTGTGGTTGTTTTAGAAAGAGTGAGAGAAGAAATGTAATCTCGAGGGAGAAACATAACATCTCCAGGAGTGGAAGAACAACAACATCAAGAGTGGGAGATTTCTAAGAGAGTAGAGAGTGTATGAGAGTTTACAGAGAGATTTCTCTATTTTGTATAATTTGTTTTGAGTTTGAATAAAATGAGTTTTTATTCAATTATATTCATCTCTTTGTGAATCACCACAACTGAATTCCAAAGAAGAGAAGAAGCTACCA
Source organism: Camellia japonica (assembly GCA_030407325.1). Lineage (NCBI taxonomy): Eukaryota > Viridiplantae > Streptophyta > Magnoliopsida > Ericales > Theaceae > Camellia > Camellia japonica. Next base: position 41,984 of record JAPPVO010003760.1, on the reverse strand, counting down.
GAGCATTCAAGAATGAAAAAGAGAAGTTCAAAGTGAAGAAGAAAATGAAAGCAACTGAAAGGAAGAGGAAGTTTCAAGGAAGCTCCATTGATAAACTTAAGGAGGAAGACATACTGTAGCGCACACACATGTTTGTGAAATCTATAAATAGATAGGTTGTGTGGTTGTTTTAGATAGAGTGGGAAAAGAAATGTAATCTCTAGAGAGAAACATAATATCTCCAAGAGTGGGAGAACAACATCTCCCGGAGTGGGAGATTTCGAAGTGGGCAGAGAGTTTGAGAGTTAACAAAGAGTTTGTTTTGTTCTGTATAATTTGTTTGAATTTGAATAAAATGAGTGTTTATTCAATTAATTCCTCTCTTTATATACCATCACAACCGGTATACACCCCTCTCCCACTTTCGACATTCTTAATTCTCAATATTTGATTTCACTTGCTTAGAACACTTAGATACATGAGGTATTTATAGACTCTAATGGACAAACTAACAGACAAATACATCTTTCTAGATATATTCATTTTAGGAATATATGAACCTCAAAAATACACGAATATTGACAATACATGAGCAATACATAAATAGATGCTTCTAAAAATATGTAAATTAGTTGAATTAAAATCATGTTTATTATTTCTAACATTCACGAGTATAAACACCATATAGTTTAATGGATGAGGAAGTGAAGCTTCACTTTAACAAGTTTTATGTTCTTGTAGTTGTAGAACCTTTCTTTTTCTTTTTTTTTTTTCTTTTTTTTTTTTTGAGTAAGTAAATTACACTAACCTCCTTGAGATTTGAAAAAATACAACCAACCCATACTTTTAACATAATTTACACTAACTACTCTTTTATTGTGTCCTTTTTTAATTTTAATTTTTTTTTTAATTTTGGAATATTTGTTTGTTACATACAGGGAGTTGTAGTAGTAGGTGGAGAAGATAGACCGTGGATGAAAAGACACTTAAAAGTATCTTATTTTTTATCAACGAATCGCTTGCTAATCCATCTCAAAAATCCTTACTACCCCCACACTGTTTGACAATATGTATAGTTATGGTGAAAGGTACATGAATTTGTTTCTCAAACGCATAAATGAGACAAGCGTAGATTGATACGTCATGGCCATGCCAAATAATTCTTTTTCTTTTTAGAGAAAAAAAGCATTTAGGTGGCAAATTGAATTCGAATTCATGTTCAGATTCAAGCTTATTACCAGTTGCTTTGTGGTTGAGTTATTTCGCAAGTATGCCATGAAGGAACTAAGAGACATAAATGACCCAATCTTCAACACGGCACAAAATCTACATTTTGTGCAGCGTCATTTAATTCCGATTAGTGAACAATCTCCATTCTCTGTTTTTGTTGAATTTTTCAATGTGACGAAGAGTCAAGATTATCCACGCAACAAACTCATTGATTTAGCCTTAATTTTTTAAAATACCATCGCCTAGTCCAATTCAAATTCGTGAGATCAAACATCTACCGTACCTCATACATAATGCTTTGTGTCTTCCTAATGAGACGTTGTCGATTACCATGGAAATGAACATGGAATTGCACTTCATAAATTATGCTACAAAACTCAAGAGGTTGGGGTTAAGTTCAAGAAAATGAAAGGAAATGACTTGGGTATAAATTTAAAAAATGGTGTATTGGAAATCCCACCTCTTAAAGTTGCAGAAAACACACTCTATCTCCTTTGAAATATAATGAAATACGAGAAGCAATTTCCAGAATCTGCTATGAGAAATGTCAATGACTACGTAAAATTCATACAATGTCTCATAAATTCTCCAAGGCCCCGTTTGTTTTCAGAGATATAATGGAGGGGATTAATAGTTAGGAGATTGATAGTGAGAAGATTAAGTAAAATTGTGTTTGTTTTGATAATAGTTGTTAATGTACGAATTGTTAAATTATTTTTATATAAAATAATAAAACAAATAAAAAATTAAACATTAATATTTTTTTTAAAAATCCCACTATAAAAAATATAAAAAAAATTTCTAATCCCCTCACTATTTTTCTAATACCACCTCTACATCCTCCATCCCAATCCCCCTTCCAACCTCCATCTATATCCCCTCCTCCATCCTAATCTCTTCCCCAACTCTACAAACAAACACAATACTAAACAACCCTTCCTCCATCCCAATCCCCTCCCATCCATTACACCCCAAAACAAATGGGGCCCAAAGGATGTGGAACTGCTTAGGCGTAGTGGACTCATTGAGAATCCTCTCAAATAAACGTTTCATCAATCCGGTATTTGCAAACTTAAAAATTTAGGAGCTAACTTAACGGGCGTAACGTAAAAATTCTTACAATACATGATTGCATAAACAAAAATTGAGGATTTCGGTGTCTAAATTGAAACTATATGCAAATTGAGATTTCCCCAAAAACAAAAGAACATAGAGTGACATATGCTCAAAGGAACAATTCTTCGGAGGCTCCTATTTCTAGTGTTCTATCTACACACTTTGAAAATGGAAAACCATGATAAAATACAAGGTGATGCAACAAATTCAACGTTCACCTATACGAATCAACATTAATTTGGTTAAGTTTTTAAAAAAGTTTGGATTCTTTCAAGTTAATCATCTTAATTTCAAAGACTTTTTGCGCTTGGTGGGACTATTTTGAAACCAATTTTAATAATTTGAACTGTTTACTTTTTAGAATTCATTGAGTAAAATATTTATGAAAAAAATTAAAATGATTAGATATTAATAATTATATATTTGAATCATATTTATATTACAAAAAATGAATAGTTATTCTTGAAATTTTATCATTCATTTTTTTAAAATAAATATGATTCAAACATATACCCATCTTGATTTTTTATATGAATATTCTACTCAATTAATTCTAAAAAGTGAACGATTCGAATTACCGAGGTCGGCCTCAAAATGAGTCCACCAAGTCCAAATGCTCCCCTTTTTGAAACTGATTTTGATTTTTTTGTATTTTTGTTTTTATGCTTTTGGTGATTTTTTTTTAGTGAATTTTTTAGGTGCAGTATTAGTAAATTTTTATTTTTTTTTACTTTTTTTTATACCTAATCTAGATTCATCTAAAAACTAAAGTATTTATGAATAAATCTATAAAAATAATAAAAAAGTGCCAATTTTTATTTTATTTTTATATTTTTTCTTTAATGAATTTTTTTTCAAATTATTTCACAAATATGTTACCTAAGTGTATGTAAAAATTTAAAAGAGAGAGACAGAGTTAATTAAAATATTTAAAAATTCATTAAAGACAAATAAAAAATTCAAAAAATGCATTTGATTTTGAAAGCCAAGGTGTATGACTTTCAATGTGGACAAAAAATATATATATTAGAGAACGAAAAAGTATAGGCCAATGAGAAAGCATCAAGTAGTTGGGGCAGGGCTTTTTCAATGGCTCTATTTGGTTCAATTTAAAAATCATTCTTTTAATTTTTTTAAATAAAAATTAATTTGATAAAATAAATATTAGTAAAAGTATTTTTAAATTTTAAAGATATTTTTAATTTAAAAAATATATATAAATAATGAGTATTTTTTATTTACTATTTTTTTAGTAAATTAGTTTTAAAAAAAATCAAAAAAGAAAAAAAATCTGAAAACTAATCTATATGGAGACAATTCTAGAGTAAATAACTAACACATTCCACATGGTTTAGTGACACATTGCAAGGCAAGTGTTAAATATACCAATAACGATAGAGATCCTTTTTTTTTTAAGACCTTCACAATTCCTAAATTGATTCACATCAGTCATAATGTAAGTCCCACACATAAATAAGTAGGCCCTACATATACATGAGCGGTGTTGATCACTTTGGGAGTTCTGAGAATCTCAAAAAAAAACACTCTTACTCATTTTCCTAAATATACAACCACATCTTGAAACTCACACCCATATCAGATGAAGGGTGGCTTTTGCCCTCATTTGGCATAGTTTTGGGGCTAAAAAGTTATTTTAGGCCAAGTTTGACAATTCAAAAATAATCTATTTTTTTATTTTTTTTTCTATCACATCACCTCTCTACTTTTCTGCACATCTTTTCGTAAAAAGATAAAAAGTATACTTATTTAGGTCATCCCAAATAACCCCTTAGTCATAAAATAATAAAATAAGTTAAAATTAATAAGATAAAATATCACATTCAAATCATAATTGTTTTATTTTTTCTCTTACAAAAATTAAAAAAGCCAAAAAACTTATTCCAAAAGAGACTTTTTAATCCCAAATTAAAATAATCAAAAATTTAAAAAACTAAAAAACCAACTCAGATCCCAAACCAACCCTTTGTCTCATTTACACAACAATCACTATTCAAACGATGGGGCCTCCTCACGTTTTATTTTAATGATTTAAATCATATATTCTTTAAAATATGTTGAATAGAATATTTTTGTAAAAAATTAAGTTAATCAAATATCAATAATACTATGATCAAATCAATTTTGTATCAGTAAAAATAAACAATTAAGTGAAATTTTGAATATAAAACTAAATATAAAATTAATTTGATCATAATACTATCGATATCAGATCATTTAATTTTTTACAAAAATATCCTATCCAAAAATCCTTAATATTGAATAGTTCGTGAGATTTAAAGTGAGTCCCATCACCTGAACAACAATAACTTCTCTGAAAAGACGCAACAACCACCCTGAATAATATACACAATTTTTTTTTACAAAATATGTAATTTTAACTACCAAAACAGAATTCATAATTGACAATAAACCCGAATAATCCCTTTCAGTTTGGCCTATTTTGTTTTTAGTGAATAATTTTGAAATTTTAAACAATTTTTTTAGTTTTTTAGATACGTTTTACTTTGATTTATCTAAATAATAAAATATTTGTGAAAAAAATATTTTTAAAAATTAATAAATATATAAAAATATAAAAAAATATACTTAATTTTCATTTTTTTTTTTATATTTTTGGGATTTAGTGAATTTTTTAAAGATTTTTTTCATAAATATTATACTTTTTAAATATATTTATGTTAGGTGTATCTAAAAATTTAAAAAAAATACTTAAAATATTAAAAAAATTATTAAAAACATAAAAATACAAAAAATAAAAAAATAAAATTTTCTAAAAAATATATTATGGATATCAAAACCAAACAAGCTAAATGTTATCTAAAAAAAGCCAAAATACTGACTTCAAGTGCCAACATAGGCCTTTATTTCAAGCCTGGAGGGGAGCCCAGTTGTACAATTATTGGGGAAATTATTCAATAATTTCGAATCATTACGTGGTCATATTTCAAATCAATCCTTAATTATTTAGTCTCATATTGTTCTCTTATCTCTAATATAAATCGTGGACTCCTATACCTCTTTATCAATCAAAACCTTATGGAGCACCACATATTTATATTTCGAGAATACTAAATGATAACCCCAATTATTGTGTATCTGTCAGTACGGTGACACTTGGGGGACCTCTTAATCTCAACCACATCTTCAATTATTAAAAATACAAAAAATAAAATTTTTTAAAAAATATTTTATGGATATCAAAATAAAAAGCCAAAATACTGACTTCAAGTGGCAAAGTAGGCCTTTATCTCAAGCCTGGAGGGGAGCCCAGTACGATAATTGTTGTCTATCTATAAAATACTTGGGACCTCTTGATCTCAACCACATCTTCAAAATATTTGGCACTTAGGGTTTTTGACAAACTAGTTAAATTAGTTTTTAATTTTTATCTATTTTAAGTTATATCACTTTTTATATTTTTTATTTAAAAAGTTAAAAAATTAGTTTTTAACTAACTTCCTAAATCATTCCTTAATCTAAATTCAATTAAATAAATGTCAATTTTTGTATTTATTTTTTAAAAAAAAGATAGAAGTTAATTTTAAAAAATGGACCATTCATTTTTTTTTTAATGATAGACACCATCATTAAATATATTAATATCGATTGACTTAGATTTTTGTGTGGAAAATATACATAAAAATCTTACAAATAAATAATTTTAATTATCAAAACAAAATTCACATTGGACTCCGTCATAAAATAATAATAAAAGTTAGGAATTATTCTGAGTTAACAAGACCACGTGACCATGTATTTATTTAGGGGTGATTTAAAAAGTTGGTTAAAAATTAATTTTTTTATGTTTTTTATCTTTTTATGTGTAAAAAATATGAAAAATAATATGACTCAAAATAGATTAAAAAGTTAAAAGCCAACTTCCCCAATTGCTTCTCAATAAAATCATTTCATTTCTTCACTATTTTTTAATTTTAGCGCCATATAATTCGTGGTCCTCCGTATTGATTGGGTAATCTGAAATAGCACACTCCAGCTGGAGGGGAGCCCAATCCAACAATTATCTGTCTGTACAATAAAATGAGAGACCTCTTGATCTGACATATTCAAAATATCATTATTTATTATTATTATTATTATTTTATTATATTTTTAATGCCTGGAACACCCCGAGTCCGGATCCTCTGCAGTGGTTCCTGCCATGTTCTAAAACGACGTCGTTTTGATTTTTTTTTTTTTTTCTTGACCTTTCAAAGGTTTGTGAGCTCTCATTTGAACCAATAATGAAATCCAAATACGAAACAGACTAAGAAGAAGAAGAAGTGAAAGCGAATCACCAATCATCTTTACATTGCGAAAAGAAAGAGAGTTTATCAGAGGACCACTTTGAAGAAACTAGTCAATGCTCAAAAAAAATTCACATTCTGTGACTGATTCTTACCATTAAGGCCATCAATTTAGATTGCAACCTATTTTGAGGGAAGAAGAATGCAATTTGTTTCAGCGAAACACACAAACACAAAAAATAAAAAAACAAAACAAAATGAAACAATTATTTTCAATCAAACATACAAACCCATATTTCAAACCAAACAACAACAGAGGGTTTGTCTCAGATTGGGTTTATTTTCTTTTTTTGGAGTATTTCTAATGATATCAGTTGAAATTTTAAAAAAAAAAAAAAAAGAGTAAACCAAAAATCTAGAAACCCATTTTCGATCTTCGCATTCATCGGAATATTTCTAGTGAGCAATGAAAGAGTGGGGGAGAGTAGGGTCGAGTGTGAGCTCTTTCACCTCTCAAATGGCTCAAACAATACACCGATTAGAGGCTGACTGTTCGAGCCCTTGGAAGCGCAAACCAAAAACCCATTTCTAATCTTTGATTTTGAAGAAATCCCAAAACAGAAGATGCAAAATTCAGCGAAGAAGACGAAGCCGAGGACCCAAATGGATGTACTCAGTTGTAGCTGACTCGCCGCCTCACGTTGCAATCGATGCTTGCACCTACTACTCCGTTTCACCTCTCTGCCTCTATCAACGGGTAAGGGTTCAAGCAAATGAGGTAGAAAGAAAAGGGGGAAAGGAGAAGGGGAGAAAGAAAAAATAAATAAATAAAATTTAACCAAAACGACGTCGTTTTGAACCATGGCAGGTGATGCCGCAGGAAACTATGGCAGAGGATCCAGACTCGGAACACCCCAAGGAAAGACCTTTAAAATTTACCCTTACAATTCAAGTTGAAAGAAGCTAAACGATCCACCTAAATCGTTAGACTTCCATTTAAGTAGTAAGAGATTCAAACCTAGTCAGTGAGAAGAGGAGCAAACAGGATGCCTTGGGTGGTGTTGGAAAATAATCACCTTGCTTGTTTCCATTTTTCAAAAAATACTTTTTAGAAAATTCTACTTTCTTATTTTCCGTGTTTTTTTTGTTTTTACTAAATTTTTTTAATATTTTAAGCAATTTTTTTACTTTTTAGACACACCAAACATAAATACACCTAAAAAGTAAAAAAATATTAAAAAAATCTTTTAAAAATTCACTAAATACCAAAAATACAAAAAAAAATAAAAGAATTCAGTACATTTTTTTATATTTTTATGTATTTATTAATTTGTTAAAATTTTTTTCACAAATTTTTTACTTTTTAGATACATCTAAGAGCATCTCCAACGGTTCAGCATTTTTTTCATCAAATTTGAGTAAAAAATGACTGATTTTCTCAATTTGATATCAATTACTCCAACGGTGCATCAAAACCTGTGGGTCAACTGGATGGTCGACCGGTTGGTCGACCGGTAAGGGGAAATATATATTTTTTTTTTAACCTTTTTGAACTGTTTGAACCAACCTAGGTGAACTGACCTATGTGAACTGGGGGAGGGGCGACCGGTTGGTTGACCGGCCGGTCGACCGGTAAGGGAATTAATTTTTTTTTTTTTTCTTTTGGTTTCCCTTCATTTCTGTTACTAATTCTTTTCCCATTTCTTTTTCCCTCCATTACATATATGTGGTTTTGGTTTACCTGTAACAATGATTTTCTTCTAAAATCTCATATAAACATATTATTATTCATATGCCAGACAACTCCACAATGATCATAGCTTAAACAAAACAGAGCATAATGAATACCTTCAAATCCATGATATTGACTTCATTTTCATCCTCTTCTTCTTCCTCCTCTTCCTCTGATGAGTCTGATGATGAATATATGGTCACACTTGTAGGGGCTTATGAGTAGAATAATAGTAGTATGCTTCAGATTCTTAAGGCAAGTGATAGGTCAAAAAAAATAGGTGGTTCTGTTGTAGGCCATAAGTATATACGCAGAGATAGAAGGCAGGGTCATGACAGATTGTTTGCAGATTATTTTGCTGTAAATCCAGTGTATTCAACTACAATATTTTGGAGAAGTTTTTGAATGCGTCATCCTTTGTATCTGCGAATTTTGAATGCAATCCAAGCACACAATTCATATTTTATTCAAAAATAAGATGCAGCTCATGTAGTTGGATTATCTCTCCTACAAAAAATGACTTCAACGATGAGAATATTGTCATATGGTGTCGCAGCAGATGCAGTTGATGATTACATACGTATCGAGGAAAACACTGCAATTCAAAGTTTGCAACAATTTTGTAATTCTGTGATTGAAATCTTTGGAGTAGAATATCTGAGATCTCCAACACCAACTGACATTGCTAGATTACTTGCTATTGGGGAGGTTCGGGGGTTTCCGGGTATGTTGGGAAGTTTAGATTGCATGCATTGGGAGTAAAAAAATTGTCCAAAAGCATGGCAAGGTCAATGCGTAGGCCATCAAAAAAACCCAACCATTATTCTTGAAGCAGTAGCTTCTTATGACTTATGGATTTGGCATGCATTTTTTGGAATGCCTGGCTCACACAATGATTTGAATGTATTGGACCGGTCGCCTTTGTTTTCTGATCTTGCGCAAGGTAAAGCTCCCCCTGTCCATTACACTATTAATGGACATAGTTACAATATGGATTATTACCTTGCTGATGGTATATACCCGCAATGGGCAACACTGGCTCAAACAATTTCTTCTCCCCAAGGAGCAAAGAGACAACATTTTGCAATGATGCAAGAGTCTGCCAGGAAAGATGTAGAGCGGGCATTCGGAATCCTTCAATCTCGATTCGCAATTATAGGTGGTGCTGTACGTTTTTGGGATCCGGAAATGCTTGCCAACATAATGAAGAGTTGCATTATATTACACAATATGATTGTCGAAGATGAGAGGGAGGAGCACCTTGATTTTGAGTATGAAATTTCATCAACCAATACACCAGTGCAACTTTCCTCTACTCCTACCAATGACTTCCAATCATTTTTGTCTCGTCATTTAGGTATTAGAGATAAGAATGCATATCATGCCCTCCGTAATGATTTAATAGAACATATGTGGCATCTTCATGGTGAAAACTAGATTCACCACAGATATATTTTGTAATTTTGTTTATAGTTTTGGAATGGAAGGTTGTCTTGTTTGTAATCTTCATTATGATGCACTATATTAACCAAGTAGTTCAGAAGTTATGCGATTAGATGTGCTATTGTGATGATCCAATCTTTAATATTCATAATTGTTCTCTGTTCAATTTATGAGAATTACAAATGATAATAATCATGTCTTAAGAGGTTACAAATGACAATACCAAATAAATTTAATAATAATGTCTTAAATTCTGTATTCAATTCAGTATTGATGTGCCACAAATGATAATACCACATCCATTTATGCACATTTAATAATGATGTCTGAAATGATAATTTAATAATAATGTCTTACATGTATTCAATTCAGTAATGATCATACCACAAATGATATTTAATACATATTCATATGAACATGTCTTAATCCGTTACAAATGATAATACCACATAAATTTCTTCACAATTCATATTTATTGATATTCCACATTATTTTATTCAGTATAATACCACATAAATTTCTTCACAATTGTTCCACATTATTTTATTCAGTATACGAATTTATTAGTATGTATTATTTGTGCCATTCATTTATTGATGCCATGCATTATTTGTGCATATACAAATTTATACAAATTTATTGATGTGTATACAAATTTATGCATTATTTGTGCCATTCATTCATTTGTAACCTCTTATTTGTGCCATGCATTATTTGTGCCATACATTATTTGTGCATATACAAATTTATACAAATTTATTGATGTGTATACAAATTTATGCATTATTTGTGCCATTCATTCATTTGTAACCTCTTATTTGTGCCATACATTATTTGTGCCATTTAGTCATTTATTGATATTGATGTTGCCATTCAATTATGGCCTCAGTTGAAATGCATTCAACCTACATTCATACTACAGATGTGGCATACGTTTCAGTTCAACCACCTACCATTCATTTTACACACCACCTACCATTCATTGAATTCATTCCACCTACATACCTCATTTTACACACCAATTTAGTTGAGTATTCATTTACTCATTAAAATTATTGAACCAATTTAGTTGAGTATTAATTCCCTCCACCACCTACCTCAATAATTCATCCTCTATATCAGCTCAAGATTGCCATCACCAAATTCACATGTTTTCACTGAAGACCTCTACCCACAGATTACCTCTATAATCTGCATTCACTGTATCCCCTCCACTATCATCTTCAAATTCGGCTTAACCAAATTATATTCTCAAACTCTGTATATTCAAGTGTGAATCCACATAATCAGCAAGGCAGCATCAGTAGGAAACAGGAGGAACAACAAGGCAGGATCAAAACAGAACAACAAGGCAGCAGCATCAAAACAGAACAACAAGGCAGCATAAAAGAGTGAGCTGCTTCAGACGGGGCAACCGGTTGGTCAACCGGCCCTTTCATATTTTTTTTTTTTTTTTTGTTTGCCTTTCAGTGTGCATGCCACATATTTGTTCAACTTTGTCATATAGAACACAAGAACATGATTTTTACTTGATGTTACTTTTCAGTGTACTGAATTTTGCAAAATGAATGTAGTTTTTAAAACACAAGAACATGTTTTAAAATGACTTTTTTAAAATGAATGTAGTTTATTAAAACCTGAACTAGAGTACTGAATTTTCAGTGTGCATGTTTTATTAAAACATGAGCTACATTCATTTTAATATGTACTGAATCGAGAGTCTGCATGCTTTATACTACATTAGTATGTTGTTCAATTTTCAGTGGGCATGCTTCATTAAAAATACATCCCTACATTTAAATTCAAACTTCAAGTTTTCATTAAGCATTTTAAAATGCAGTGTTTATGTTAATTACAGCATAACAGCACAAACACTGCATATTTATATTCAGGTAACACCAGAACTACAACAAGCCAACTGTAATTCAGCTTTCATAAGTAACACATTTTCATTAAAATTCAACAGATATTGACATCATGCCTAGAACTAAAAGAGCGAGACCACAAGTTGGTGAAAGTTCCAACCCTCGACGACGCGAAGAACAATAGCCTCAAAATCAGTCATATCCTACTGATGATTTTCTCAGTCAAAGTCATGAACTAGCCTTTCCAAACTTCTCCAGCCGACCTATTGTAATAGGGAGGAGGGTAAATCTGTCACCTCAATATGATGCACTATTAGTTAGTAAACTTGAAGTAATGGGATGGCAAAATTTAATTAATTTACCCCAAAAGGTATATCCACGGCTGGTATCTCTTTTTTATGTTCACCTAAGAGTTACTCAGGAAGAAGATGGAAATTTTACTCTTTTGTCATATGTGAAAGGAAAGGGTATACAGTTTGATGTTCCTACTTTGGCAAGCATTATTGGAGTTGAGGTAGGTGATGAAAATATCCATTTTCAGGCTGAGACTGAGTTAGTTAATATTGTTGGTAATGGTACTGATGTATATACTACTATATGTCAGAACAGATTTACTGGAACTAGTCTACAAGCAAGACATTTAAAACCTTATCTTCGGATCCTCCACCGGTGGATTGTAGAAAATGTCACTCTGAAAAAAGGACATCATGATACGGTCCTATATTTTAATGCCTATTTGTTATACTGTTTTGAAGTTGGCCATAAGTTAAATTTGTGTTACATAATTATGAAAGAAATGATGCTCGCAAATCAAGGTCAATTCACGGGACGGTCATTACTGTTTGGGGCACTCTTGACAAAAATTTTCAAACATTTTAAGGTTTGCCTTGTAAATGAAATGGAGATCAAAATCCGTTCACCCATTACTCAACATATAGTGACCCGTGCTGGTGCAGCCTCCAATTTAATGGGAAGTGTTAATGCTGCAGAAGATTCAGAAGATGAAGTCCCACCAGATGATGCTCCAGAAGATCCTCCTACCAATGTGATGCCATCAACTGAACCACCTTAATATTGGACTGAGTTTTTGGCCATGGAAGAACAACGTTATAATCAACGCGTTAAATGGGAACATCAACGCGTTAAATGGGAACATCAACGCATTCAATGGGAACATCAAATGGCTAACCAGGTCAATTCGTTGGGTACTCTGTTTGATACATTTGCCACTGCACAGAACTCATTAATTGAACAATTTGGTGAGTTCCGTTTGGACATTGGAAGACGTCATGACATGGCAAACAATCGCATAGATAGGATTGAGCATCGCGTAAATGACATATACCATCACTACTTCCCTCCTCCACCACCACCAGATAATGACTGTTGATCTGTGTGACATTATGTATTTGCATTGTTTTGTATTTTATTATTTTAACAACCTTTTGTTGGGTCAATTTCTTTTATGAATGTAGTGATTTTGTCATATTATGTGATATAAAATTGTCTTGCCTTCGTAATACATGTGCACCATCTTTTCGAGCTTCACTGATGCCATAATCTTTAATATTTTATTAATGTTTCTGATTACTTCAATTTTTATGAAAATTTCTGAAAGGTGTAATGGTAACCAAAGAAAAGAAGAAAAGATGTATTTATATGTAAGTATTTATCTGTAACACTGTATATACATGTACAACATATTCTTATTTGAGAAAGCAGACAGAGGAGATTGAATGAAGGGTGAAATTCTAAAACCTACTTTTATAATTTTCTTTCTTTTTAAGTGACATTACAACACTGTTTATGAAACAGAATCGAGAAAGGCATACATAAAAGTTAAAACTGAGGTTGATGAGAACACTAGCATCAAGAAGATATGCATCACCTAATTGAAGTGAGAATGTAAAAATCAGTGTTACCCTAGCATCTATAACAATACCAAGATATAGCCCTTGGACTTGATTACTTAACAGAAGAACAAAACCCATTGAGATAGTTGTAGGGAATTCTAGAAGAAAAATAAAAATATGAGCCCCTTATCTGACATATCCATCAAGAAGAATTTCATTCATGATTAATAGTTATTAATTACGCTTTTTTGTTTTTACCAATCAATATGGTATCCAAAGTAGCAGCAAAGAATAGAACTCAACCATCTCAAGAAACAAAAACCTAGAACAAATTAATTAATTTCTAATTTTACAGAAATGGAAAAGGCAAGTGAGACATTTCACATAATTTTACATAGTTTTTCCGTTTCCTTTTCCAATAGATGAGACCAATAGATGAAACCCAGTAATACAGAACCTTTCAAGGCAATCTATTAGTTGTTCGAAATAAAATCTGTCGTTGAAGATCTTCGTAGTACGCCCTTTGCATAGGATTTAAAATTGTCATGTCCATTGACATTATTTTATGATCTTCATTTCGTTGTTCTCTTTCATTCATCATCATAGATAGGAGTTTTAGTTGTTCTTCCCTATCTTTGGCCTTCTTCGACGCTCTGCAGCTTTTTGCTCACGGTCGATCGCCTTTTGTTCATCTCGCTCAATATTTCTAGTGGAGATAGTTGATAACACTTCAACAATTTTGGATTGGTTGGCAGCCATTTCATCAAATCTACTATCGTGCGTTGTTTGATTCTTCAACTTCTCTTTCGCTGCCTTAGTACCAATTGGTCGTGTTGATGTATTAGATGGTTGTTCGTGCACCACATTATTCTAGTTGGATTGAAATGCATCAGATTCTCCAGTTGGTGGATTCGAACATGGATAAGCATGTTGCGTGCTTCTTTTGGATTGTGTTCGAAATTCATCCCACTTACAACTTTGGCACAAAATATCCCAACATGTATCAAATGTAAAGTGTTTTTTCTGTATTGCATGATACATCCGCTTTGCTTCAGCGACCTACAAAAAAAATTACAAAAATTTTAATAACAAGTATACATTTAGAAAAGAAATTTGATATTTAATAACACAAATAAATTTTACCATGTCTGCCTCAGTTGTTCCACTTTGTTGCCTCAGTTGAATTTGTTCAAGAAAATCACAGAATTTATTGATTGCCTTTTGCATGCCAGACCAACGGTGAGATAAAGAAATACGGTTTCGATTTGATTCACCGCTCAATTGTGAATTAAAATAAACAAGTATTCGTTCCCAAAATATAGCCATAGTCTGACTATTACCAGTAATGGGATCTTGAGAGACTGCTAACCAAGATCTACATAAAGTTTCATCTTTTATAATTGTGAATGCTTTACCACAAGAAACACGAGAAGTTTCTGAAATAAAATGATTATCACTGCTCTGCGTGTTTTGCTCTCGTGAAGTTTCCGACATAAAATTAATATCACTGTAGTGCTCTAACATTTGTGATTCCTCAAACATTTCAAAATCTTCCATAATTTGGAAAAAATACAGTACATACAATATCTAAATTACTAAAAAATATTAGAATGATATACACTCAACACTCAACCTCAGAATCAGATAATTTAATCAGATAATATAAATTAAAGTTTCAAAGGAAAAAAATTCCTAAATGACACAGAAGAAACAAAATTCACAACATACAATGTAATGCTATTCTGAAAATAAAATACTCTGTCAGCTTGATATACGAAACAGATATATTTTATAGAACACATTATCAACGGTAAATTTTCAAAATACTCTATCCATCCAACGGTAAATTTATTGAAACGGCTAGTTTTAAAATATGTATATGACATAACAATTTCAAATATATTTTCAAGGGAATTTAAATTTATATCACCCTTCAAATTATTCTAAGTCCACAAAATAACCTATCTCAAAATAAACATATCTCAAAATAAACCTGTTCAAACCAGACCTGTTCAAACCAGTTCAAACCAACCATTCCCAAACCATTGCTCAAACCGGGCGACCGGTTGGCAACCAGCCGGGCAATCGGCTGGTTAACCGGTTCAACTCCAACGGTCATGCCCACAGACCAGTTTAAACTAACCAGTTCAAACCCGTCGCAGTTCAAACCCGTCGCAGAATTGATGAACCGGTTGACCGGTTGGTCAACCGGCGGGGCAACCGGCTGGTTGACTGGTGCAGCTCTTCAACGGTCAGGAACAGTAATTTGGTAAAATCTGTACATTGTTCTCAGTTTGATGATTTTTTTGTTGAATTCTCATTTTGATATCAATTTGATGCAACGGTTGGAGCACCAAAAAGTGCTTTTTTCACCAAAATTTGAATCTGATGCCAAGTTTGGTTCACCGTTGGAGATGGTCTAAGTAGGGTGCATCTAAAAAAGTAAAAAAAAATGTTTAAAATTTTAAAAATATTCACTAAAAATAAAAAAATACGAAAACCAGAAAACTCAATTTTCAAAAAACTTAATCTAAAAAACTCAGACCAAACACACTGAATGATTTTTTGATAATTTTAATTCAAAATTAGAGTAAAAGACCTAACTGCCGATTAATGATAATGATTGCAATAGATAAACAAAAAAGTTAACACATATTTTCAACATATAGAAAAAAGAAATAAAAAAATTGAACAGATGGATAGAATTTAAGGGGGGAATTGACCAAATAGCCAAAATTTTTGAACAGATAGATATAAAATTAAACAAATAGATAGAATTAGGACAAAAATCGAATAGATAGATATAAAATTGAACAGATAAAATTGAAAAAATTTGAACAGATAGAAAAAATTTGAACAGATAGGGAATTATTTTGAACAGATAGGAAAATAATTTGAACAGATAGTCAACGAAAGTCAACAAATAAAAAAAGTCAAGGAATAAAATCAAAAACAAAATGTCATTCACAACTAACAAAAGACTTTTCACCAAACTATTCACAAAATTTGAATCTTTCACCAATAAAAAAATATTCATTAGATTTAATACGTTAAGCACTCTCTAAATTAGATTTATCACTATTTTTTTAAAAAATACATATATATATATATAATATATATATAATAGAAAAATCATATCTAAAAAACCCAAAATACTGACTTCACAGTGCCAAAATAGGCCTGCATCTTATCTCCAGCCTGGAGGGCAGCCCAGCACAACAATTATTGTCTATCTGTCAGTACGGTGACATTAAAATACGTGGGACCACTTGAACTTCAAGTGCCAATTATTGTCTATCTGAGACAATAAAATAAATAATTTAGACAATAATTTAGAAAAACACGTGGGACCACTTGAACTTCAAGGGCCAATTATTGTCTGTCTTAAAATACAGATAGACAATAACGTTCAAAAACTCTCAAGTATTCTTCTAATTCGTAGTCGTCCGTACTATTGATTGGGTATCCGAAATAGTACACTCCAGCTGGAGGAGCCACTCCAACAATTAATAATTAGTGTCTATCTGTCTGTACAATGAAATTAAATTATTTGAGAAATATTGATCTGACATCTTCAAAATATCGATTTTTTTTTTCAGTATTCTAAAAAAAATAAATAATTTAGATAATTGATCAATTTTTCAAACTATTTAAAAAATTAACCTATTTTTAAAATTATATTTTGAACATATAATTTCAATTTGAAATGGCATGTTCAAAATGCAATTTCAAGTTGACATAAATTATAACGCGCTAATATGGCAAGTTGAAATTTCATGTTAAAAATGTGATTTCAAGCTGACATAGCTTCTGTTGCGTTGACGTAGCAAGTTGAAATTACATTTTTAACACACAATTTTAACATAAACTCGCATTTCAAAAATGCAATTTTAAGTTGCACAATTACAAAACTCATTCTGAAAATAATATTTAAAATTGAAATTTAGCAATTACTTAACAGATTGAAAGTCCTTTCGTTTCAACATGTTTTAATATACATAGCCAAACTATTTATATTATTTTAGTAGATATAAATTTTTATTCATGTCAAATCATCACTACTTGTATTTTTTTTTTTTTTATTTTATATATTGAAGTGAATTTTGAAAAAAGATAAGGATTCCCTTAATGTAATATAGTGAACGCTATAATTTTAACACAATTACATAGAAAAATATTTTTGTTTCTATTTTTCGGCATTTGATTAACGTTTGAAACAAAAATATTTTATTACTTAAAAGAAAATTTTTGATTCAATAAAATGTCATTTATGAATTTTTAGTGAGTTAAGATATTTATTTGAAAATGTTAAGTGTGTTGAAAAAGTAGTGAATGAGAGTCAAATTTATAAAAATTGACTTATGAAATTTTTAAAAATAAGTCATTTTTAGGAAAATGATACAAAAAAAAAATTCTTAAAAAATATTTTATTTGCTTTTTGTTCAACCAAACAACTGAAAATAAGTAAAATATTTTTGACAAAAATATTTTATGTCAAAACAAACTGAGCCTAAGTGAAAATCAATTAAGCTCATTTGATAACTATAAATAATATCACTTAAAAATTTAAGTGACACTTAAAATGTAAATTAAAAATTAAAAAAAAAAAGTAAGTAATAAAAAACTTTCTTAATTTTGAGTGAATTTATAAATATTTATACATAAATATTAACATAGATCTAGACCATCATAACTTCACAATCGTTGCCACCACCACCTTCGCCGCCACCACCACCACGATCATTGCCACCGCCTTCACCACCGTTATTACCATCACGACCATTGCCACCGCCTTCACCATTATATCTCTAAACCGTTGTTTTATATAAAATTGGTAAAAGAAATATTTATATTAATATTATTTTGATAAAAAAACTGAACACCTGTTTGATATAATGTTGGTAAAACAAAAACTTATATTAATACAGAAACAAAAAAAAAAAAAATTGTAAATAATAAAGGAACCACCTTATTAACAAGTAAATCATATTAAATTCTTTTTATGTAAATATTTCGGTCATTACTTAACCAATAATTGTCTTCTTAAATTTAAATTATAATCATTAAAGAAAAATTATTTTTGAAAGAAATTGTAATTGTGTAAAAACCATTTTTAAAGAAAAATTTACATCCATTAGAAAAAGAATTCAATAAAATAAACGAGTTAATCAGATTGATTTGTTCAATCTATACCCAATTTAATCCAATTCATTTAAACTCATTTATTAAGGTCTTGCTTGACAAAGTTTACAGTTTATGGTTTTTTGTTTACAAAAAATATTAAATATGTTTATGTTTATTTTCAGTAAAAACAAAATAAAAAACATGTTTGGTACATAAGTATTTTAAAATTTTGTTTTGAAAACAATTGAAAATGAAGACTACGAGAGGTGATTGTCGACGTTTAGAGATGGTGGCCTAAGATAGTTGTTGGCAAGGAGAGTTAATTGCCGAAAGTGTTTGCCACCGGTAGCAATGAAAGATGATTAGCGATTGAAATATATGGTGGCCGAAGATGGTTGATGGATGTTGGTGATGGTAGCCAATAGCGATAAGAAAGAATGGCAACGAGGTGGGTTTAGAGCGGATTTGTCGTCATCCACCCCCACCCCCACCCCATATTTTATTGGGGGCGGGGATATATGTTAGCTGTGTAGCTTTAAAAATAAATATTAAAGGTAATATAGAATATTATAAGTAATAATTTGTAACTAATGATAGTTAAAAGATGTAATATGATAAATAAATGAGTGAGAACGAATGAATCGGTGTGTTTAGTTCCAATTTTTTGAATTTAATTTTTAAAAAATTGAATTTTTTTTTTTATTTTTAGTGAATATTTTTAAAATTTTAAGTAAATTTTTTTTTTTATATGCACCTTACTTAAATGTATCTAAAAAATAAAATATTTGTAAAAAAATGTTTTAAAAAATTAATAAATACACAAAAATAAGAAAAATGTATTGAATTTTCATTTTTTTTTTGGGCATTTACACACAACTCCTAATTTATGAACTTATACTCTATTAAGTCCTAACTAAGATTTTTAGACCTTCAAATCCCATTAAATTTTTAATAGTTGGAATTGTCCTTAAAATAATGATTATTCATCATTTATGATTATCTATAAAGAATATGATGATTTAACATGTATTTTAATTTTCAAAACTACATCAACTTTTAAATTAAAAAATTAAAAAAAAATTATGTGCAAAAATGTTTTTTTTTTTTTTGAACAAATTAAAAAAAAATTGAATTTTTTTTTTTTTTTTTGTGTAAAATTGAAAATTTTGTATTTATAAAGAAGCATGATAATGGAATATTGATGTGCAAAACTGAAAAAAAAAAAAAAAAATCAAAAAACTCATAATGTTCTTAGTTTTAAAACTGAAAAAAAAACTGTTAATATTCTCGATTTTATTAGATAGTTGTATCAAACCAATAAGTAGAAAGGCACAAACGTTCAATCTCATGCTCTGTTTTTTTTTTTTATCAGTTAGTGAAACAATTATCTGAAATATTATGTAAAATTGATAATGTTCTTAATTTTAAAATTTGAAATAAACTGATAATATTCTCAATTTTACTTAATAGGATTTATTAGATCAAAAAATTTTAAATAAGACATGAGCAATCATAACATTTATAAATAAGACTTTTAGGTAATTAACTTTTTTTTTGTTGGTATTTTTGATATTTAGTGAATTTTTTAAAGATTTTTTTCACAAATATTGTACTTTTATATTTCCATTAGTCATATCTAAAAATTAAAAAAATTACTTAAAATATTAAAAAAATCAGTAAAAATAAAAAAATAAGGAAAATAAAAAATTTTAATTTTCTGAAAAGGGAGTCCTAAAAATCATAACCAAACGGAGTTAATATTAAGTATAATATTTTAGTTTTATTATATTAAAAAATTAATTATATGAATATTATATATATATATATATATATATAAATATATTTAATAAATAAAATTGAGTCGGGGACGGGATAGATCGGGACAAGAGAACAATGGGTGATAGTTAAAAAGAGTAGATGAGAGAAAAAGAAATGGAAAAAAAAAAGAAAAGAAAACGAAACTAACTTTTTTGTAGTAAATTTTGTAAATTGTTTACAACTTTTGAAAACACAAACTGAAATCAAACGAATTTTTTGTTTATAGTTTTAAAATTTCTTTAAATGTAAATAATAAATAATAAATATAAACGTTGCCAAACAGGATGAACGAGTTTAAATTGAATTATTTTAGTACAAAACTCGTTTAAATCTGTCCGAACCCACCAACTTTGATTTTTGAATTACATTCGTTGTAAGCATATTCCAACAAATTCTTAGCTTTTTTTTTCTTTTTTTTAAATTGTTTTCATCGATTAAAAAAAAATCGTAATCAAGGATCAAGAGTATCCATCATTGCAACAAATGAAAAATTATTAATTGGTTTAGGATCGTTATGTCATCATATCTTTTATCAATCACAATTTATTATATCTCTTCATGTTCTTCAATTACCAAACACAAATTTATGAACTCTACCCCCTCTACCAATCACAACACCGTTGGA
Source organism: Camellia japonica (assembly GCA_030407325.1). Taxonomy (NCBI): domain Eukaryota; kingdom Viridiplantae; phylum Streptophyta; class Magnoliopsida; order Ericales; family Theaceae; genus Camellia; species Camellia japonica. The sequence continues at coordinate 20,934 of JAPPVO010003760.1, read as the reverse complement.
GCATCTAGTGCCCGAGATCAACTAATAACTCCTCGCAACAAACTAGATCAACCAAGAGATCGTTTATTGTAATTAGGGATGTAAGAAAAATAGAAAAAAAATCAATCAAACAGATTGAATCAGCTATATTTGGTCAAATCAACTATATTTGGTTTGTTTTTTAACAAGAATCGATTTGTGTGGTTTTTAATTTAATTTTCTCAGTTTTTGATTCGGTATCGATTCAAACACATTGTGTACCGAGCTAAACCGAAACTAACCGCTTCAACATATATTGTATTTATATAATATATATAATCTAATAATATAATGATATTAATAAGTATAATAGATTACTAACCTTAATTAATTAACCTTATCATTATATAACCTAAGTTTATAAACTTTTATTATATATAATCTTAACTCTAACTTATTATTTTTGAAACCTTAATATTTTTTAATTTTTTTATTGTATTTTGGATAAATTACAAATACACCCCTGAGGTTTGCTTAAAATACAGATTTCCTTCTGTGGTTTGAAAAATTACAAATACCCTCTTATTAGAATTTTTTATTTAACAGAATTAATTAAAAATGAAATTCATAATTACTTTTCTATACAATAATAAAATTACTTAGATTATTAATTGAAATATATTTTTAACATCATTAAAAACTGTTAATTGGCTTGATTTTTTATTAATAAAAGGGACAATTGGTTATGAAATTAGAAACCTTAGGAGGTAAAATGTAATTTTTAAAACCACAAGAGGCGATTCGTATTTTAATCAAATCTCAGGGAGTGTATTTATAATTTATCCTTGTATTTTTGTTAAGCTAGGAATTGAAAAGTACTTATTAAATAGATGTGTTGGATATGTTTGAAGTAGTGGACAATTAACTAATTCAATATTTTTATATAGATTAGTGACTCAAGTTGAAAGGTTCTAGACTGATTAAATCGCACTGAACTGAACCGTTTCAATCGGTTTGATGCGGTGCGGTTTGATGGGAGAAGCAGTTGTACGGGAAAGAAATAAACCTTCTCGTATAATCCTGTTGATCAAGTCTACGCTCCTCCGTACGACGTCGTTATACTACCTGAAAATACAAACGTGAGCTAGTCGGCGGGTGTGTGCCGGAAACCTCTCCAATGCCTCAATCAGTCCACTAGACAAATAGACAAAAGCTTTGTATATTCAAGAATCAAAGTTGCGTTACCTCTCCATAGGTGATGTTTGTGAGCTTTTATAGGTTCCGTGTGGCACAATCCTAGTAGGACTTTTACTCCTCCATGCAGAGTTATCCTAGGATTCATACTCTTGAAAGATAATGCTTATCCTTCAACACCCTCCTCACTGCTTAAACCAAGTGAGATGGTTTTACTATGGCCGTACTACCATACGACCGAAGTAAGCATGGTTATGTTTAGCCGAACTACACTTAGTTCGGTTCTCAGCTTTTAGCTCCTCTTCCACTAACCACGGCATGCCCAAAACCGAACTATCTTTTTATTAAGGTTTAGACCGATCTAGTTTTTACTGCGCCATGACCGGTATAGGTTCAAAGCATCCTTAAACCGGTCTAATTACAAAGCATCTTTCAACCGGACTAACATCAAGAGTCCCTCGGACCGGTCTAACTTCTTGGGCTTGAGACCGGAGTAACTTTATGGCCTTTTTACTCAGCCCCTCACACGGAAGCCCATAACGGCTTAGCTCGGCCCAATTTGTATATAAATTACCCTCTCAATTGCCCCTTAATTCCATCTGTGTGGCATGATAGGGATTACCTGTCTATAGATCGGGCTAAAATTTTAACCTTTTCAGCCGAACTAAAACTCTGAAGCATTTCCAGCCGAGCTATCCTCATCCGGTCAAAACATCTCTTCAGTCGCAGAAACTGAATCGCTTCCCTTTCCAGTGACACGTGGCAGGCTCTGATTGGCCCTTCGCAGCTGTCACGCCGCCCTCGTACTTCGCAAGATTTGAACAGTTCCCGCCCTTTCATTTTCGTCCTTTTTACAAAACAATCTCCTTAACTCAAATCATTTACCTTACTATTCATTCTTCTCTCTCTATCGTTCCTGAGCTTCTGAACTTGCTGCGCTCGTGTTTCTTCTTCCTTACTGCTGCTCTCATCCCCAGCTTTCTCCTTTTCATCTGGTAAGCATCATAACTCTATTCTATTTTCTTGTTTTTGCTTTTGTTTAGTTCATAGCTTTTAGGTCTGAAAAACACTTTTTCCTGCTAGCTTCTGCGTTTTCTGGAAAAAAAACTTTTAAGAACCACTTGAACTTCATGAAATAGTCTATAGAACATTGTGTTTGATCCAAAATCACAACATAACTGAACTAAAAAGTAGTTTGTAGTTGATGCCATACTAATCGAACTATACGACCAAGCCAGCACTTCATACCCATACTAGCAATTTCAATGAATCAGACCATCCTCTGATTCACCTTAGCCGGGATAAATGAACCGAACTAAGTCTGAACTTAGCATACTGGAAACCTTAACTTCCAACCGAGCTAGGTCTTCGGGGCCAAGCCAGCTTTCTAAGTTTTTAGACCGAACTCAAAAAGCTGCCCCTAGAGGCTCAACCGGTCTAATAAAACCTTCTTTTTAACCGAGATATCGAATCGCTCGCCAATACCGAGCCATCGAACCCCTACCCACTCCGAGGTTCCAAGCATCTTGTTGAAACCGAGATAGAACCTGTAGCATCCCATCGAGCCGAAGTAGGACTTCTTTTATCTTGCTTTTATTTCGCAGCACGGTCCAATGATCTGTGCTTAACACCTTTGTTTTCCACTTTGCAGACAGTTGCCCAGGCATTCCTCTGCGTGCTCAACCGTGCTACTGAGCACAATCTTTTGACCGAACTAATTTATTTTTAACTGATAAAATAAATGGGGATGTATAGATTCTTGGTAAACACACCTGGCGGTCTAGCCGAATTCCGCAAATATTACAATATACCTGACGATGTCCAGCTGATTTTAGCCGAACAAAATACCACACCTTGGGGAAATGAGGGCTATGTACCTTTCACCCTCCTATCAATAATAGAGACCGGACTAAGATTCCCCGTTCAACCCTTGATTTGTGAATTCCTAAGACAAACCAGAATATGCCCAACTCAGCTTTCCACCAATTCTTACCGTATAATAATGGGAATAGCCGAACTAAACCGCCGAGCCGGTCTTAACCTTGGTCTAGCTGAAATATTCCACCAATATTCCATTGGCTCCAAAGATGACGGCTGGGTCTACTACCTTAGGATACGCCGTTGTAGAGAAAAAATAATAAAAGATACTCCGGATAAAGACTTGAACGATGACGATTTTTTCTGGGTTTCTGGGAATTTTGAAGATCACCAAGCCAAGATTCCTGGCCGAAGTATAAACTGGAACAAAGGAATCCCTGGTATAACTTACTTCGGTTTCCTTTTATTCTTTTCTTTTACCTCGGCTTCCAATTCTAAACCGATCTAACAGTTTGTCTTCTTTTGCAGATTCAGCCCATCTTCACTCATTATATAGTCACCCCAACTTAGGCGTACTTCGTGCCGCACTGCGATACCCAGAGAGAAGTTGGTCCAAGCTCCTAAATTTTGAGCCGACATATAGATACAGCGGCCGTCGGAAAGCCAGAGTAACTGACTTTCTTCTTGAGGACGCCCCAGAACCGGATCCAAACTTGCCTCAGATTAACCTAGTCCCCCTTACAGCCGAACAAGAAATGGCCAAGAGAAACAGAGTTAGGGCCCTTTTGACCGAAACCAACAGACCCGAAGTAGCACCACCACCCCAAACTCAACAGACCGTCGTGGCCCTTCCTTCCCAACAGCCTTCTTCATCACGCCCATCCAAGCGCGCCCGGACTGCCCCAACCGAGCAGCGTCTAGCGGATGAAGACGAAACCACCCTTCCACCGAGCCTCCTACCGAGTCCACAACTGGAGCCTTCTGACCGGTCTACCTCCAGGTGGGCACCCAAGCTCAAGTTTCAGAACCGAGATATCTAAGCTACCAATTCGGTGGTTGCTGAGAAGGATCACTTGATGGCATTTAACCTTGCCAAGAGTGTTTGCCTTCCAGCAGACATGGAACACCACCAAAACCTTACCGAACTAAGGGCCATCCGATCGGCCACCAAATCCATGATTCTGGTAAGATGCCCCTCTTGTCTCTTAATTTTTGCAAACTTTCAGTTCGGTTTTGTCATTCATTGATTTCTTTTCGTTCGTTTCAGTCTCTCCAAAAGAGCCAAATTGCCCATCAAAAGGTGCTGGAGCTCAGGAAGACAGCAAGGTAGGCTATGGCAGAAGCCGAAGCCGAAGCCAAAGCTGCCGAACTAAGAGATTCCCAACAAAAGACAGCTGAGCTAGAGGCCGAGGTAGCTCGTCTAACCGGACTAGTTACCTCGGCTGAAGCCGACAAACAGAAGGCGTTGGCCGTAATGAAAGATAAGTACCTTCGTGAGCTAGTCAAGCTCAAGGGGAAAAAAGACGGAGAGATTGCTGAGTTGAAGGAGAAGGTGAAAGGTGCTAACGCCGAAGATTTCAAGGAGGCGGAGGCCCTCTACATTCCGCAATGTGAGGCCGCCAAGGATTTGTTCTTCAAGTGCGGCTGGAGAGGTGCTGTGGAGCAGCTCGGTTGTGGTTCTGACACCGAGGTCTACAATGCTCCACAGTATTTCATTCCGGCCTCACTGGCGGAGTATGCTGCCGATCTCCAGAAGCAATTTCTTGAGGCATCTGATGACGATGAAGAAAATGAGCAAATAGACGATCAATCAGCTCGGTTAGAGCCAACGGTGGAAGACTTGACAATCGAAACCGTGCTTCCAAATGAGACCGAGCTTCAAATCGAAACTGCTCTAACCTCTGATACCGGTGTTCATGTTGATGTTGATGCCGATCTGGAGGATCTTTTCAGTTGATTCTGTAATTTTCTTTTTCTTTTGTTTGCTTTGATTTGTAACCGGGCTGGGAGCCCCTCCCATGTAATCACTTTGAACTAGATCAATGGAAATCATCTTCTTTTGCTCCAACTGTTATTCCGATTCTAGCTTATCAATCTGACTAGGCTTACTCAGCCAACCACTCTTTAGCCGATATAATTACTTCGGCTGAAGAGTATAGAGAGCTTAATCCTGCAAACCATGGTTTCAGCCCGTACTCTTACTTCGGCTGAAGACCAGCAAAAGTGTGGTTTAATCCAGCCAATCTACTCTTCCGCCATACCCTTACTTCGGCTAAAGAGTAACAAAAGTTGGTTTATTCCAGCCAACCACTCTTCAGCCATACCCTTACTTCGGCTGAAGAGTAACAAAGGATGGTTTAATCCAGCCAACCACTCTTCAGCCATACCCTTACTTCGGCTGAAGAGTAACAAAAGTTGGTTTAATCCAGCCAACCACTCTTCAGCCATACCCTTACTTCGGCTGAAGAGTAATAAAGGTTGGTTTAATCCAGCCAACCACTCTTTAGCCATACCCTTACTTCGGCTGAAGAGTAACAAAAGTTGGTAACAAAAGTTGGTTTAATCCAGCCAACCACTCTTCAGCCATACCCTTACTTCGGCTGAAGAGTAACAAAAGTTGGTTTAATCCAGCCAACCTCTAAGTTGGTTTTTTCCAGCCAACTTAGAATAAAATGCCCCTAACTCACTAATTTTACTAAAACAAACTGTTACAGGGAAAAATGTGTATTCTGAAAAGACAACTATTTGTTTTTTGAGAAAGGGAAAAAATTAGACATACTGAAAAAATAAAAAAAAGCTAAAAATAAAATAACTTGAGATTGGCAGTATTCCATGGCCTGAGAATTGTCTTGCCGTCCTCATCTTCTAAGTGGTATGCCCCTTTGCCTGCTAATCCAACCACTTTGTAAGGTCCTTCCCAATTAGGTCCTAACTTGCCATCTCCGGGCACCAGGGTGTTTCCCATCACTTTGCGCAGTACCCAATCTCTAATCTTGAATTGCCTTGGATGTACTGTTTTGTTATACTTTCTGGATAGTTCTTGTTGGTAGGAGGCGATGTGAACCAATGCTCTGTCTCTTCTTTCTTCTGCAAGGTCGAGTTCCAATGTTATGGCTTCGCTGTTCAAGTCTGGATCAAAATTCTCGCTTCGAATTGTGGAGGGGCCAACCTCTAGTGGGATTACAGCCTCCATACCATAGGCTAAGGAGAATGGTGTTTCTCATGTTGATCGTCGAGGCGTGGTGCGGTAAGCCCATAAAACATGAGGGAGCTCCTCTGCCCACTTGCCTTTGGCTTTCTCTAACCTTTTCTTCAATCCATCCAAGACTACCTTGTTTGATGCCTCTGCTTGACCATTTGCTTGGGGATATGCCGGTGTAGAATTGTAGAACTCTATCTTGTACTCTTCACAAAAGCCTCTGAAAAGTCTGCCGTCGAACTGAGTGCCGTTGTCTGAGATTAGTACCTTTCGTATGCCAAATCGAGTGATGATATTCTGCCAGACAAATTTTTTCACGTCTTTCTCTTTGATTGATGCCAAGGCTTCTGCTTCCACCCACTTTGTGAAGTAGTCGGTTGCCGCAAGAAAGAACTTCCTGTTGCCTGGTGCTGTTGGAAGTGGCCCTACTATGTCTAAGCCCCACATTGCGAATGGCCATGGGCTAGTGAGAGGTAAAAGTTCTCTGGCAGGTTGGTGTATTTGGTGTGCAAACTTCTGACACTTTTTGCACTTTTTGACATATTTTTCTGAATCCGCTTGCATGTATGGCCACCAATATCCTTGCGAAATTGCCCTGTATGCTAGTGATCTTCCTCCTTGATGGCTTCCTCATACGCCTTCGTGTATTTCGAACAAGAATGCTTCCACTTTGCTGGGGTGGACACACTTTAGGTAAGGTCCTGAGAATGATTTTTTGTACAATGCCAAGGATGGGGAAAGCCAAAATCGTAGTGACTTTGCTCTTATTCTGTTGGCCTCTTTCTTCTCTTCTGGTAGGGTGCCATCTTTTAGGAACAATATGATGGGATCCATCCAAGAAGGGCCTAGATTGGCGCAACATACCTCTTCTGCTTCTGGGTCTTCAATGCTTGGTCTAGGCAGGTAGTCGATCAGTAGTGGATGAGGGATGGAGGTATCTGCCATTGAGGCGAAGCCTGCTAGTTCGTCTGCTCTGCTGTTTTCCTCTCTGCCGATCTGTTCTATCCTCACCACTTCAAACTTCTTGATCTCTGCTCTGACCAGCTCTTGGTACTTAGCCATTCTGTCATCCTTTGCCTCATAGTCGCCTGAAATTTGGTTCACTACCAGCTGTGAGTCGCTGTAAACCATTAGTTCGGTGGCCTTCATGTAGAATGCTAATTTGAGACCTGCCAGAAGCGCTTCATACTCCGCTTCGTTGTTTGATACTGGGAAGCCAAGGTTGATTGCCTGCTCCACTACTAGGCCGTCTGGAGAGATGAGGACTATGCCGAGTCCTGCTCCATGCCGATTGGATGCTCCATCCACAAAGAGCTTCCACATCTCCCCAACGAACAACTTCCAGCAAGTGGAGGGATCGGATGATGCCTTGGGATCTTCCATGTTGCTGGTGTCTTCTTCAAGGTCCATATTTGTTGTCTGCCCCTCGTCATCTGGTTGTACCAAGTCTTTATTTGTTGGTGAGTCTTCACTTGGTGTAGTATGGTTTGCTTCTTCCTTGCTTGCTTTACTCTGGTCTGCCTTAGGACCTGACTGAGTAACCAGTACTAGGGGTTGCGTTATTCCGACGTCAACTTCCATCCCTAGTTCGGTTGTTTCAGTCAGGTCGATTGGGCAGATATGATGACTTCCTGGAGTAAATTCTGCGACAAAGTCTGCCAAAGCTTGTGCCTTTATTGCGGTTCTGGGTTGGAACTTGATGTCGTATTGCCCTAGCTCAACTGCCCACTTCAAGATTCGCCCTGAGAAGTTAGCCCTCTCAAACAACGCTTTTAATGGGAAGGCTGTGAGGACAACTATGGTGTGGGCGTGAAAATAGTGCGACAACTTCCTTGAGGCCATCATCAAGGCTAATGCCAGTTTTTCCAGTGGCAAGTACCTTGTTTCGGCGCCCAGCAGTGTCTTGCTGACATAATAGATGGGTAGATGTTGGATTCCTTTTGTACGGATCAATACTGCGCTAATTGCGTGCTGTGAGACTGCCAGGTACAAGAAGAGTTCTTCTCCAGGAATTGGGGTTACAAGTAGTGGTGGAGAAGACATGTATTCCTTCAAGCTTTCCAGAGCTCGGTCGCATTCTTCGTCCCACTCAAACTTGGCTTTTAGGGCATGAAGAAATGGTCGTAGTCTGTCCGACGACCGGCTAATGAACCGATTGAGCGCAGCTGCCATGCCGGTGAGATGCTGCACTTCTTTTACTGAGTTTGGTCTCTCCAAATCCTGAATAGCCTTGATCTGGGAGGGGTCCGCCTCTATACCCCGGTTAGTCACCAGGAAGCCCAGGAATTTGCCAGATCCTACACCGAATACACACTTGGACGCATTGAGGCGCAACTTGTGCTTCTTCAGGATCTCAAACATCTCCCCTAGGTCCTTGAGATGGTCGCTCTCATCTTTGCTCTTGACCACCATGTCGTCGATGTAAGCCTCCATTGTTCTGCCTAACAACGGTTCAAACATCTTGGTGACCATCCGTTGGAATGTCGCCCTTGCGTTCTTTAGGCCAAAGGGCATGACCTTGTAACAATACAGTCCTCTTGGAGTTATAAAGGATGTGACCTCCTGGTCTGGTTCATGCATGGCGATTTGGTGGTAGCTTCTGTATGCATCCAGAAAGCTAAGTCGGTTGTGCCCCGCCGTTAGGTCTACCAGTTGATCTATCCGTGGTAGAGGAAAACTGTCTTTTGGGCACGCCTTGTTGACTGTTTTGTAGTCGACGCAGACACGCCACTTGCCATTCTTCTTTGGCACTATGACTGTGTTGGAGATCCATCTTGGGTATTGCACCTCTCTAATTGCTCCTGCCTCCAGCAAGTTTCCTACTTCTTCCGCCACTATCTCGGCGTGGTGGAGTGCCGATCTGCGGGTGCGCTGAATGATTGGTCTGGCAGATGGGTGGACATTGAGTTGGTGACAGATGAAGTTGGGATCAATGCCTGGCATGTCGTATGGTGTCCAGGCGAACACTTCGATGTTAGAGGTCAAAAATTCCAAGACCTCTAATCTCTCGGTGCTGGACAACGACGAACCGAGCAAAAAGAACTTATCCGGGTTCTTTTTATCTATTCTTACCTCTACCAAGTCTTCCACCGCTTTCTAGCTAGCCGCTTTGCCAACATCTGCGAACAGTTCATTACTCTCAGGTTCTTCCACCGAATGAACGTATCCTTTGGCAGCGTGGCTGCCATTCACCGTGACAAAGCACTGCTTTGACATGATCTGATCTCCATAGACTTCTTTTATTACTCCGGTGTCGTTGGGGAAACGCATTACTTGGTTGTAGGATGACGCCACCGATCGCATGACATACAGCCATGTTCTGCCCAAAATGATGTTGTAAGTGGAGGGGACCTTCAACACCCAGAACTCCACTTGTTTCGTCATACTCCCTACTCTGACTGGGAGGATTATTTTGCCGACGGGCCATTCTGGCATGGAGTTGAATCCAATCAGGGGAGATACGGCAAGGTGCCAAGTCTTTATCTTGCAACTTCAATTGTTTAAATGTTTCGTAGTACATGATTTCACACGAACTACCTGGTCAATCAGAATCCGCTTGACGTCAAAATCCTTGACTCGGAGAGTGACGACCAGGGCATCATTGTGAGGGCAATATATCCTTGCCAAGTCTTTATCCGAAAAAGACATGACGTTTGTGGCCTCTATTTTCCCCTTCTTGATGGCAGGTTGGGCACTTAGTACCTCTCTTAGATGCTCAGCCTTCTTGATTGATCCTCTGAGCTCGCATACACGCTCAGGTTCGAAAACTCCATGTATCACATTGATAACGCCTTGAGGTGGGGCGTCGATTGGCATTCCGTTGGGGTTATTATGGTCCTGGGGGGCTGGTTGCGCCCCTCCTTCAATGTATTTATCCAGGTGGCCTGCTGCCACCAACTCCTTCAGGTGCTGTTTCAATGGCATGCAATTTTCAGTGCGGTGCCCCTTTTCTTTATGGAAGGTGCATCGCGACCTCTCGTCGTAGTCCTTCTGGGCCTCTCCTAGTTTGGCAGGCCATCTGACGAAAGGCTCGTCTCTTATTTCACTTAGAATTCGGTAGATCGGTTTCTTGAAGACCGTGGTTATGGCAGTGCGGACTCTCAACCATCTTTTATCCTGGTCCTCTCCGTTGTCTCGCCTGCCACGTCCGTTTCTGTTCGGACGATCTACCGTGTTGACCTTTGTTGAGGCCTTCTTTTCTGGTACTGTGGTCATGCCAGACTTTGCTTTGGCACGTGCACCATCCTCCTCCACCCTGATGTGCTGATGCACTCTTTCCATCAGGGCTTCCATGGTGAGGGGCGGTGTCATGGTAATTGAGTCCCTTAGTCTGTTCCCGACTGGAAGGCCTCTTTTGTACTGTGCAATGGCGAGATTGGTGGGGCAGTCCCCAATCTGATTGAAGGTTTCCCAGTAGCGACTGTTGTAGGATCTTAAGGTCTCCTTATCGCCCATATCGATGGAGAGTAGCTGATCAATCTCCACCGGGGTTTTGGTGTTCGTTTAGAACCTTGTTACGAAGGCCTTGCTAATTGCGCCCAGGAGGCTATGCTACCCTCTGGAGGTCTTTCGAACCTAGTCAAGCCTAGGTCACCAAGGCTGGATGGGAAGAAGATGCACATTAAAGCCTCGTTTCGCCGGTATACAACTATGACCTGGCGAAAGTGGCTTAAGTGTGACTAGGGGTCCGTCTTCCCCTCATATGTAGTGAATTTGGGCTGAAGGAAGCCTGAAGGTAGAGGCGCGTTTTCGATTGCTGGGACGAACGGCGAGGTCTGCAGCCTTGCCAGAGCTTTGTCCGTCGGTTCGTAGGCAGGGCGCGGAATTGGCATTCCAACTTCGACGCTTCCATACGTCCGAGGAGCCAACCGCTGTAAGGCAGAAACTCTATGTGGATCGCGTGCCCTGGCGTCCTCCTTCCATCGTGCCTTTTCTTCTAGCACGGTTCGCAGGTCGGATGATCTGGGCAATTCTGTTTGCTTGGATCTCGTCTGATGCGTGTGCGAGGGCCGATAGGTGCTTCCCTCAGTATACGACCTTTCAGTCCTCGTTCTCTCAGGCCTGGAGTAACGAGTCCTGGAGGTTCTGGATTGAGTATCGTCTGTCCTGAGGGTTCTATTCTCTGCTTGAGAGGGTGTGGTATACCTACTACGACCTTCCGAGTGGCGAGGGGGCGTCTTGTTTGTGCGCCCCTCTCCTGTCGCCACTTCTTTTCCCTTCACCTGGCGCTTTGGAGATTCCATGTTCGCCGCCATCCGACATATCAACTTGTCTTGCTCCTTGACGCGATCCTCCAAAGCCAGAGGATCAATCCTTCACCTTTGTCTCTCTAGACTCCGTGAACGAGAGTGACGGGGGCTGTTAGTCCGCCTTCTTCCCCTTGTATCCCTCCTAGGATTCTGTCGTTGTGGCTCCAAATCCGCCATAGGAGGGATGAGAGGTAGACCTTCGCGCCTCGCACCCCCTTCTGGTGTTTGTCCGTCGATGGCGGACTGTGGTAAATCTTCGTTGTGCGCCATTGATTCTTAAGAGGAAAAGCTTGATCAAGAGGTTTTGTTCTTGTCTGAGATTCCCACAAACAGCGCCAATTGTATGGGAAAGAAATAAACATTCTCGTATAATCCTGTTGATCAAGTCTGCGCTCCTCCATACAACGTCGTTATACTACCTGAAAATACAAACGTGAGCTAGCCGCGGGTGTGTGCCCGGGAAACCTCTCTGATGCTCAATCAGTCCACTAGACAAATAGACAAGAGCTTTGTATATTCAAGAATCAAAGTTGCGTTACCTCTCATAGGTGATGTTTGTGAGCTTTTATGGGTTCCGTGTGGCACAATCCTAGTAGGACTTTTATTCCTCCATGCAGAGTCATCCTAGGATTCATACTCTTGAAAGATAATGCTTATTCTTCAACACCCCCCTCACTGCTTAAACCAAGTGAGATGGTTTTACTATGGCCGTACTACCATACGACCGAAGTAAGCATGGTTATGTTTAGCCGAACTACACTTAGTTCGGTTCTCAGCTTTTAGCTCCTCTTCCATTAACCACGGCATGCCCAAAACCGAACTATCTTTTTATTAAGGTTTAGACCGATCTAGTTTTTACTGCGCCATGACCGGTATAGGTTCAAAGCATCCTTAAACCGGTCTAATTACAAAGCATCTTTCAACCAGACTAACATCAAGAGTCCCTCGGACCGGTCTAACTTCTTGGGCTTGAGACCGGAGTAACTTTATGGCCTTTTTACTCAGCACCTCGCACGGAAGCCCATAACGGCCTAGCTCGGCCCAATTTGTATATAAATTACCCTCTCAGCAGCATATATCAGTGCTCAAAATAATAAAACTTACATTTTCGATTCGGTGAAAATTTTTACCTAAATACTGATCATACCAAACCAATTAGAACCCTAATTGTAATCAAGGATCAAGAGCATCTTTTACTCTTGGTACCAAATCATTTAAAATATTAAGTGATAAATTTAATTTTTTTAATATTGTATTAGTCAATAAAAACGTGTAGTTTGTTTTGACGATAATTATATATTATATTTTTAAAGAAATTTCACATTATTTTTACAATTGACATATTTTTAAATCATAATTATTAATATAGATTTTGGACAATATTAATTTATTCACATTTTTTTTTAATCCATTGTGGCTGATTGAATGTAAAATTTGATCAATTTTAACTCAAAAATATTTATTTTTGCAAAGATAATTGCAATTGATATAGTCAATAATATTTTATAAATAATTCATACATTTGATGAACAATCACCCATTATGTTTAAATAATTCACCATTTCAATTATTTTTTTTCAGCAAACTTTATTTTTAAACTATTAATGTTATAATGTAGGTTCAGTTTCCGGAATGAAATTGAATAAAATAAAATGATTATTCCTTAATCTATATATGGAATGACTATTCATGAAGGATGATTAATCATTTTTTAGTAAACTACATTCATTTTTATTTCAATGAAGCAAACATAACCTAAGAGTTAAAATAATTTTCATACCTATTTTTTAGACAAAATTCCGAAGCCAAGGCAGCCTTGCTAGCCTTTTCCAGGCCTGCCCTGGCTACATATCTATACTATATATTAAGCAAAAGGGAGTTTTTAACCTCAAGCCTTGTGGGAGCTCCAATCTCCCAATCTAAATTTCTTGATTTTTTGATTTAAAAAAAAAAAAAAAACCTTAGCATTTATTAACTTCTCCAACTCTCAAGTCTTACCCTCATAATAACACTTTAATGCATTAAGAACAAGCATAAAAAAAATTCTTTGAAATCCAACACATGAATTCCTTGAAAAGTCCCAACACATATGATTATTATCCCTCATAATAACACTTTAATGCATTAAGAACAAGTATAAAAAAATTCTTGAAAAGTCTAATACATATGATTATTATCAAAATATTAAATTTAATATAATATAATAAAAAAAAAACATTTAGGCTCCGTTTGGGAAGATAGGTTGTGGGCTTTTTTTTGGCTATTTTAGCCATAAAAGACAAAATAGGCTATTTTAGCCACAACAAACAAAACATCACATCCAACCCATAATCATTACACTCTTCTCTCACAAAAAAAGTCAAAAAGCTAAAAAGCTAAAAAGCCAAAAAGCCCTTCCCAAACTAAGCTTTTTAGCCCAGGCTAAAATAGCTAAAAAAGCCAAAAAGTCAAAAAGTCAACCCACTTCCCAAACCAACCCTTAATTCCTTAAAAAGTCTAACACATATGATTATTATCAAAATATTAAACTTTAACATAATAAAAAAAAGAAAAAAAAGAAGACATTTAAAAATCGCAATTCAAAAAAAAACTTAGCATTTATTAATTACTCCCAACCCCCAAGTCTTACCCTCATAATAACACTTTAATGCATTAAGAACAAGTATAAAAAAAAAAATCTTTGAAATCTAACACATATAAATTCTATGAAAAGTCCCAACACATATGATTATTATCCCTCATAATAACACTTTAATGCATTAAGAACAAGCATAAAAAAAATTCTTGAAAAGTCTAACACATATGATTATTATCAAAATATTAAACTTTAATATAATATAATAAAAAAAAGACATTTAGGCTCCGTTGGGGGAAGATAGGTTGTGGGCTTTTTTGGCTATTTTAGTCATAAAAGACAAAATAGGCTATTTTAGCCACAACAAACAAAACATCACATCCAACTCATAATCATTACACTCCTCTCTCACAAAAAAAGTCAAAAAAGCCAAAAAGCCCTTCCCAAATCAAGCTTTTTAGCCCAGGCTAAAATAGCTAAAAAAGCCAAAAAGTCAACCCACTTCCCAAATCAACCCTTAATTTCTTAAAAAAAGTCTAACACATATGATTATTATCAAAATATTAAACTTTAATATAATAAAAAAAAGAAAAAAAAGAAGACATTTAAAAATCGCAATTCAAAAAAAAAACCTTAGCATTTATTAACTACTCCCAACCCCCAAGTCTTACCCTCATAATAACATTTAATGCATTAAGAACAAGTAAAAAAAAAATCTTTGAAATCTAACACATATAAATTCTTTGAAAAGTCCCAACACATATGATTATTATCCCTCATAATACTTTAATGCATTAAGAACAAGTATAAAAAAAGTTCTTGAAAAGTCTAACACATATGATTATTATCAAAATATTAAACTTTAATATAAATAATAAAAAAAAGACATTTAGGCTCCGTTGGGGAAGATAGGTTGTGGGCTTTTTTGGCTATTTTAGTCATAAAAGACAAAATAGGCTATTTTAGCCATAACAAACAAAACATCACATCCAACCCATAATCATCACACTCTTCTCTCACAAAAAAAGTTAAAAAAGCCAAAAAGTCAAAAAGCCCTTTTCCAAAACAAGCTTTTTAGCCCATGCTAAAATAGCTAAAAAAGCCAAAAAGCCAACCCACTTCCCAAACCAACTCTTAATTCTTTAAAAAGTCTAACATATATGATTATTATCAAAATATTAAACTTTAATATAATAAAAAAAAGAAAAAAAAGAAGACATTTAAAAATCGCAATTCAAAAAAAACCTTAGCATTTATTAAATACTCCCAACCCCCAAGTCTTACCTTCATAATAACACTTTAATGCATTAAGAACAAGCATAAAAAAAATTCTTGAAAAGTCCAACATATATGATTATTATCAAAATATTAACTTTAATATAATATAATAAAAAAAAAGACATTTAATTCCTTGAAAAGTCTAACACATATGATTATTATCAAAATATTAAACTTTAATATAATATAAAAAAGAAAAAAAAAGAAGACATTTAAAAAAAAAAAAAAAGATATTTAAAAATCGCAATTCACATGTGTAGATAATTGTAAACACAATCCGTGCATAGCACGGGTGATATGCTAGAATATTAAGATAAAGTGACTTTCACCTAAGAGTTTCAAATTATTAATATAAACTTTTCAGATTCGGTGGTGCTATATGTACTAATTAGTATACTAATTAGTATATTAATATTAATTATGACATTATTATTGACCTCACTTATTAATCATATTACAAATACCAAAAATTTGTTAAATTATGTCACATTATTAATTGCTACACTAATTAATAAACTAATTGATACATATATTCTTTTAGATTTCTTGATTTTTAAAAGTTAATAAATACATGTCTCTTGTGTATGAACACAAGTTTTCTAATTTAGTCACTATTTATTTTTGGAGAAATTACTGTCCTGAGACTTTTTAAAAAATTACTTATGAAGTCATGAAAAAGTATATGAAAATATTTAAGACGCTAAAAAAAAAAAGATTTGTATGCTAATAGGGTATTACGTGACAGTATTTTTCACCAATCACAAATGTATATGTGTCTATTATTCTCCAAACACTTAATGTAAATATAGTAGACCATGCTATTAAAGACAATCACAATAGTAAAAGGTACCACATGACATATATTCTATCCACATATAAAAATTACTTCTTTTCACAATTCTACACACAATGATATATTAGAATATTTATCAACTTTTGATTTGTTAGAGCATCTCCAACGGTTCACCTAATGTTTCACCAAATTTGAGTAAAAAAATGGCTATTTCCTCAATCTGATACTGAATGCTCCAACGGTTCACCTTTATCAAATCTCTTTCAGGACAACCGGATGGTCGCCCAGTAGGTCGACCGGGTAGGGGAATTTTTTTTTGTTTTTTACCTTTTTGAACTGTTTGAACCTACCTCCGTGGGTCAACCGGTTGGTCGACCGGTGGGTCGACCGGTAAAGCCAAATTTTATTTTATTTTATTTTTTTTACCTTTTTGAACTGTTTGAACCAACCTTCGCACTGTTTGAACCAACCAATTTTTCATGCACTGGTCGACCGGTTGGTCAACCGGGTGGTCGACCAAGGGGTCGACCAGGTGGACATCCAGGTGGTCGACCACCATGTGTAACATTCTGAACCTTTTCTGCTCCAACGGTCAGTAACAGTGATTTGGTAAAATCTGTGTCTTGGTCTCAGTTTGATGTTTTTTTTGCTGAATTTTCATTTTGATATCACTTTGGTGCAACGGTTGGAGCATGAAAAAGTGACTTTTTCATCAAAATTTGAATCTGATGCTGGCTTTGATTCACTGTTAGAGATGGTCTTATACATTTCATTAGTGAGAGCCCAATTCTCTTATCACATCAATAAATTTATGGGTCAAATGCGTGGTGGCCTCCGACATTATTCTTTCCATTTATTTTTCATCATATTTAAAAGGAAAAGCTTTTTGTTTTGGAACGAGTAAGAGCATCCCCTCCAAGATTCATTTATCAAACAATTCAAGGTGAATTATGCTAACAGTTCTTATAATTTGAGGGTCATATCATTTTGATTTTTGACTTTTTAATTGTGACATATTTGACCATGAATTTTGAATCTTATTCCAAATAGGGACAATTGAAGATACATTTGCTTAATTTCAAGGGTAAAATCGTCAATTTAATAAAATATAAACTAATTTGACAAAAATAAATGTCAAAAAAATATTTTTAAATTTTTAAAAATTATTTCTACCAACTAAATATAAAATTATATAAAATTGATAAATATTTTAGACATTTATTTTTTTTACCAAATTAATTTTTATTATGTGTTTGAATGGTGATCATATAATGGGTGATTGTTAAGATTTTAATGTGTAATCGATATATTTAATATATGAAATATTTTTAGTTTTGAATTTTTTGATTTAATAGATTAGTTTAATAATGATATCAAGTTGTCGTCATATTTGATTTTAGAAAAATAGAAACTAATTTAATGAAAATAAAAATAACCCATTACATGATTATTATCCAAACATATAATAAAAATCATTTTAGTAGATAAATAAATAAATAAATGTCTAAGAGATTTATCAATTTTACATAATTTTATCTTTAGTGGTATAAATAATTTTTAAAAATTCAAAAATATTTTTTTTGGCATATATTTTTGTCAAATTAGTTTATATTTTATTAAATTGATGATTTTGCCCTTGAAATTAAGTAATGGTATTTTCAATTGTTCTTATTTAGAATAAAATTCAAAATTCAGAATCAAATATGCCACAATAAATTCGCCCAACAAACAAATAGTGATGCATTAGTATTACATTAAATATAGTGCTGAGCAAAAGGACAGAGTGGGTGCCTCTGCTTTAAATTATATGGCCTCGTTTGGGAACCCTCTTTTTTAACTAAAAAGTCAAAAAATTATTAAATTAGTCAAAAAGCCAACAACCCATACCAAAAAGTCAAAGATTCTCTTTTCTCTTTACTTTTTGCACATCTTTTCGTAAAAAGTCAAAAAGTCATCCCAAACATACTAGTTTTTTTTAGCTCATATTTTAGCCAAATAGCCAAAAAGTTACTAAATTAGCCTGTTCCCAAACGAGACCAGTATAGAGTCTATTCTGGACAGTATATATATATATATATATGATGTTAGTAAAGCATATGCTGAATCATCTCTGATTTGTGGTTTTTAGGCTAAATCTGTACGTCACGTTCGTTGTTCACAACGCCAACAAAGACGAGGAAGAGATGTGCATCTGCGCCCTCTGATCATTCGTCAACCTATTAAACTGGTATAGATGTTCATATTTTCCCACCACTTTTTTCTGTTTTTTCTTTTATTCTTTTATGACCGTGTGGTTTCACTTCGGTCTGTGATCTTTTACTTGGTATACGATAGACAAGTGCAGGGCTTTCTGCTTATTTTGCACTTTATGGCAAGTTTTTTTTTAGAGATAGAAGTTGAGATTGGATTGATAGTAAAGTAGGATATACAAATATCATGTTTGTTTAATCTTCTAGTCTACTTGACTAACCTTTTGGTTATTAGGTCTCTCCTGAAGGGGGGATTTTGGGTTTCACCCTTAAGAGTGGAATGGAAAGGTAAGATTTGTTGCAAAGTATATGAGTATTTTAATTGTCCGAGATGTTAATTTAATAATTAATCACTAATTTTTGCCAATAAAAAAAAAATCATGTTTGCTTAAAAAATTATTAGGATTGACATTCTCATGAGACTATGAAATCCCTCTAAGGAGCAAGCAATCTCTGTAAAGGTAGGGCTGGAAATAAGCCGAGTTGAGCTTTTGAGTGTTCTAACTTATTTATTAAGAATTATTCGAGTTAAATAATCGAATTCAAGCTCGACTCGAGCTCGCTCAATTACATAAATGAGCCGAGTTCAAGCTCAAGCTCAAAAAAAAAAAAAAAAAAAAAAAATTAAACCTAAATCAATTTACTTATTAAGATAAAAATACAAAATTATGAGTAAATATACAATAATGCTTATATTAATAATAATTTCATCAATCAAATATGTAAATTTACACAAATATCAACATAAATAGAAAAATTAATAGATTATTGAAATTTATTAGATATAGTATTAAAAATAAATATTTATTTATATATTTTTATATTCACGAGTCTTATCCAGCCAAACTTAGGGCTACTCGAGCTCGACTCAATAATAAACAAGTCTAAAAATCGAGTTCAAGTTGTTCATGAACAACTTGGTTCCTTTGCAGTCCTAGGGGGCGGTGATATTGAAGTGATGCTTTTGCACCCCAAAATTTAGATTGGGTACCCCAACTTAAATTTTTTTTATTACTATTATATCCCTATTTAAAATAATTAAAAAGTACTGGCCTCGTTTGGGGAGTGGCTATTTTAGCCAAAAAGTCAAAAAACCAACTAAAACTAGTCACATCACCTCTTTTACTTTTCTGCACATCTTTTCGTAAAAAGCCAAAAAATTACTAAAATAGTCTGTTCCCAAACGAGGCCTAATAAAAAAGAAACACAAATTAAAGTGTTTTGGACACTCCATTTATAATCAAAATCTTTCATTCTCTCTTCTATTCTCTTCTTACTGTCTTCACTTTGCATCTTCATACACAACCTTATTTTTCTTGAATCCTTCATTCTTCCATTCTATTTCATATTGAAGTTAACAATAGACAATGAAAAGGACGTTTGCAAGTAGGTTTTTTTTTTTTTTTTAAGTGATGTCAAGTTTTCTATTTATATTTATCGTTTTTGACTGTTGAGTTTACAAAATTTGTTCAAAAATTCAAATACCAAACAATTTAGATTTATTCGGAAACTTGTTTTCGTAATACATTTAGAAATTTAAAAGGTAATAATTTTGAAATTTGAAATATATACCATAATAATTAAAAAGTAAATAATTAAATTAAAGTGAAAGGACCAATGATTTTATGATACATTATTTTTATATTTTATTAATTAAAAAATCTAAAAAAATTGAATTGAGGGTTTTAATTTCATTGACCCAATAATATTTTTGCTTATTATATAATATAAATAAAAATGTTGTTGGTTCATTCAAGGTTCAAACTCTATTTTCATAAATTTTTGAATTAAAAAATTATAAAAATATATTTGTCAATAAGCTATTGGTCATTTGATCAATATGGTAATATATTTAAGCATTTAAACTTAACTGTTATGAAACATTTTATATGATCAAACTTTTTTATGTTTCAAAATATCAAAATCATACCATTTATTGATCAATAAGGTAATATATTCCTTAAAATAATAATTTATTAACAAATTATAGGGTAAATTACAAATACATCCCCTGAGGTTTGTTTAAAGTACAGATTGCTCCCGTAATTTGAAAAATTACAAATACCCCCTTGTTAAAAAAAATTATTTAGCAGAATTAACTAAAAAAAAAAGAATTCATAATTGCTCTCCTACCTAAATTATTAATTGAAACATATTTATAATATCATTAAAAACTGTTAATTAACTTGATAATTTATTAATAAAATGGGCGATTTGTTATGAAATTAGAAACCTCAGGGGGTGGAATGTAATTTGCAGAACCATAGGGGACGATTTGTATTTTAATCAAATCCCAGGAGGTGTATTTGTAATTTATCCAAAATTATATATGAAAATATACCTGTTATAAAATCATAAAATTTAATAATATTATATTATAATATTTTCAGCTCTTTAGTTATATTAATAGTTCTTTCTGCTATTATTATCTTATTTCATTTAATTTAAATATTTTGTTAATCAATATGGTAAGTTTTTTAATTGTATTTAATTATAATCCCATCAATCAATCCAATAAGCAATATCTTACTATCTATATATATAAGGAAAATGGACTTTTTAAGAGCAATGATTGTGGAAGTTCCAAACTCCCAAACTAATTTTGTTAATTTGTTAATTTT
>JAPPVO010003759.1:0-11363 GCA_030407325.1 Camellia japonica | reverse complement strand
AAAAAATATAAAATTATATTATTTTTTTCCTGTGCATATTTAAGAGTGTGTACCGTATTATTTTTCATTAATTAATATTGTAGTTTAGATTCGTTTTTGTTATTATTCTAGTATAACCATTGAACTGGTTTAACAATGGTTTTTTTTAAGTAATTTAAATTTTTTTTTTATGATAAAAAAGTTGTTGAAAAAACTAAAACAGTAGGTAAATATTAAAAAAATAATTTTTTATTAGTGAAAAATTGAGTGGGTTCTTAGTTTTTATTTAGAATTAATTACCTAAAAGTTTTATTTATAAATGTTATGGTAACTCAAATTTTATTTAAGATTTTTTGAATTAATAAGTCCTATTTAATAAAACTGAGAATTATTATCAGTTTTTTCCAATTTTTAAGACCAAAAACATTATCGATTTTGCATAGTAATATTCTAGATAATTGTTTTACTAACTAATGAAAAAAAAAAAAAAAAAAAAAACTGAAGATGAGATGAAACGTTTTTGCCCTTCTACTTATTGGTTTGATTCAATTATCTAATAAAACCGAGAATATTATCAGTTTTTTCAATTTTAAAATTGAGAACATTATCCATTTTTTCATTTTAAAAGTTATTTATTTATTTATTTATTTTCAGTTTTGCGCATTAATATTCCATTATCATGTTTCTTTATAGACACAAACTTTTCAGTTTTGTACAAAAATAATTTAGTTTTTTCAATTTTCCAAAAAAAAATGCACATAATTTTTTTTTTTTTTTAATTTGAAAGTTGATATTTTAAAGTTTTGAAAATCAAAATAAATGTCAAATCATCATGTCCTTTGTAGATAATCATAAATAATGAATCATCATTGTTTGAAGGGTAATTACGACTATTAAAAATTTAATGGGAGTTGAAAGTCTAAAAAATCTTAATTAGGACTAAGGCCTCTTTTGGCAACATGGTTATAATCTGATTTTCAGATTATAACCAACCTCTTCTCTCACAGAAAAGTTGATTATATAAGGCCTCTTAATAGAGTATAAGTTCATAAATTAAGACTTGTGTGTAAATATCCCTTTTATATATTTATTATTATAATTAATTGGACATTAGTTTAATACTTAAAACTAAACATTTACTTTGTTATTATGCATGCATAAAATGAATAATATAACTGAATATATATATATATATTCCAATAGAAGATGTGATTACTAATTATCTTTCTTTTATGTAAACTCAACTTTACTAGCTAATTTCAACCATATTTTTGTTTCTAAAATTACTAAATTTGAAACACTCCATAAAATCAAAGCCTCTAATTTTTTTCAAAAAAAAAAGAAAACTCTCTTCGATGAAAGTAAAACCCATTCTAACTATCGATTGTTTTAAGGTCTATTGACCCCTTACCAAAATAAAAATAATAATAATAAAAAACAAAACAAAAAAAAGAGGCCAGACATATGTGAGTCCATCCATGCGAGAAGGTGATAGATTTATTTTTGGATCGAAAAATGGGGTCGGGAGAAAAATTGCTGATTGAACATTTTTCTTATCTCTCTTTTTTCTTTAATGTTTTGTCCCTTTGTGTTTAAACCAAAGCACTTTATCTTTTATGGTTCAAATATAGTCAGAAACTCACCATGTGGTTTTGAACTAAACATGCATCTCTTAATACCATTGACTATATATGTAAAATAATTATAATATCCTCAAATCCTATGGTTTTTTTGTTATTTTTTTTCTATTTTCTACCACATACACATAATTTATAATTTTTAACATTAATTCAATTAAATCATAATTAATTATAAATTCTTAATTATTCATTGTAATTCCTTTTTTATTTTAATTATATTTTAAATCACAATTAATCCTAAATTTTTAATTTAAATTTAATTTAATTATATTTTGCATCATAATTAATCATAAATTCTTAATTATTTATTGCAATTGTTAACATGTTAATCTAATGTTAATTTAATTATATTTCAGATCAATCATTAATTATTATTTATTTTATGTTTATTTTAATTATATTTTAAATCAACCCTTAATTATATTTTATATGTTAGATCAATCTTTAATTATATTTTAATTTATTATATTTTAATTAACATATTAATATAATTTTAGGTTTAGAAAAAAATGGGGATAAAATTGTCTTTTTGTTGTGTTAATTTCATTTTATTTTTTCATAAAACTAAACCCACTCTCAAAAGTAGTGTGTGATACGGATAAGGGGTCACTGTTGTGCGTGAAGCACAGTAGTGACTGTGGTGCCTCCATTTGAGGTGTATTATGGCCTTATTTTTATGATCCAAACCGTCCATTTTGTAAGGTTTGTTGAATACTTCATGCCTACCAAAAATCATGTTAATCGGATATCAACAACTATATGATCGATAACCAAAAAAATAAATAATAAGTTTTATTTTGAGAAATAACATAAATAATATGCATTTCGATCATATAGTTGTTGATATCCGCTTAATATGATTTTTGGTAGACATGAAGTACTCAACAAACCCTACAAAATGAACGGTTTGGATCATAAAAATAAGGCCATAATACACCTCAAATAGAGGCACCACAGTCACTGCTGTGCTTCACGCACAGCAGTGACCCCTTATCCGTGTGATACACCTTCCGTTAGTTTGGATGGAAAATTAACGGTAGTATTTCAATCTAAAACAACATGGGGGCATGGTTATTAGAATTCTGATCTAGATCGTAGAATGCGATTCGGATCGCACTAGGATCTTAAATTCAATAAGATCTTAAAGTGATTATAAATCTAATAATAAAATCATATAGAATCACACAACGATCTCTATTTTACTACGATTCCGATCCTACTATTTTTTTTAATATTTGTTTCTTGTATATGTATGTGTATATATATATATATATATATATGCTTATATAAGAAATTTAACTATAAACTCTCTCTCCAAACTTCTCTTCTAATTTATATTAACATAAAAAAAAAAATGCATTATATCAAATTTATTATTTTTTCTTTAATAATTTTAAAATTATTTAAGATACATTGCTATCGATAATTTCTCATTTTATTTGACATTGAAGGTAGAATCTTATGATTCTTGATCCGATTTTACGATTCAATCCACAAGTCTCTTCCAACGATCTTACCTAGAATTTCGATTTTAAAAACATTGCATGGGGGATTTCTCATTATATTTAAATCATGAGGGGGTAAGTGCTATATGCTCAAACTACAGAGGATAAAATAAATTTAACCGTAGATTTTAATCCTTACTGATTTGGACAATTATCGTCAACTGAACCACATTAGTTGAAATTAAAAAGTCTATAGAGTAAATACATAAAACTAATAATTTAAAAATGAAATTAAAAAAAATATGACAATAACCTAAGAGATAAAAACGAAATTAACCTTAAAAAAAATGACAATAACCTAAGAGATAAAAACGAAATTAACCTCAAAATAAATGCAATTTCAACAGCACTACATTTAAAAAATAAAAATAAAAGAATAGGAAAATAATCAACAAGTCCTATTTTAATTTTAAGATTACTAATGAGTCCTATCAAGTTTTAATATGGACAACTAAATTCTATTTGTGATAAAAGTTTCCCAAAAGATTCATTACTCCATAATGGGGTGTCTTATCCCAATTTTATCCTTACTATTTAATATGAACAACAATTTTATAAAGAATTTTAACTTAATTAAAATTTGAAATTTTAATTCTAAAAATTATTAATCTTATACTTATAATTTTATTTATGAAAAATCATTGAATTTGAAAAATTAAAAATAATTTAATTATAAAATTCTAATAAAATAAAATTATTTATGAAATTTTTTGTTCATATTTTAATGAATAAGATAAAATAAAAATAAAATATACTATTATGAACAATTGAAATTTGATATAACTCAATAATAATTTTCAAAATAAAATACAACTTATTGATAATTTTTTTCATTGTGATTTTTAATTTTTTAATACAATATCATAATTTTTATAATTAAAAAAATATTATTTTACTTATATTATAAATAAATATTTATAAAATTGTTGTTCATATTAAATGAGGGTAAAATTGAGATAATATCCACTGTTATGGAACAGGGCCGACTCGAGGGGGCTGTAAGTGAAGCACTTGCTTTAGGCCTTGGTATAGCAAAGGTCTCATTTTGAGTTGAAATCTTATAGGTAAAACAAGAAAAAAAAAAAAAACAATAAAGAATGTCAGTAGTTTTCCAAACTAAAATAAAATTATTAAATTTTCTATCAACTTCATACATTAGCTCTACACTCCACATTCATATGTGTAATTGATAGAAAAATTAGTAATTTAATATATATTCCTATCATTTGTGCACCAGTAAAAGTCTATCTCCCATTATCTCACACTCATAAATTTTAAAAAATTAAATTTAGTTAAAATCAAATATTTTTATGAATAATTTCATTCAGTAGATATTAATTTCACTAAATTTAATTTGTAAATTTTTTTTTTTTAATTTTTTCATACACTTGACATTTTTAACTAAAAATAAAATTTATTGACAGGACATATGAACAGGACATGATAATATAAAATAATAAATGTATTGGATTAGAGCATCTCTAATCTTGCATTAAATTTAAATCTGATAAAAATTTTAGTTAAAAAAAAAAAAAAGTGCAATATCCTTTTATCAAACTTGTATTCTTGTATCTCTTGTAAAAATCTATTTTAATATGTTATTGGCCTAAGAAAGAAGAAAACAAAACAAAACAAAACAAATCAAAAACAGTTTGACTTTAATTTTTTGCTTTAGGCCACACATTTCGTTAGGCTGCCCTGTTATGGAGCAATGAATATTTTGAAAATATATCATAAAAAAATAAAATTTAATTATCTATATTAAAACTTGATAGGAAGATAGTAATATTAAGCGCAAAATATGACTTATTAATTATTTTGTCAAGAATATTTCCATGTTTCTATTCTATACATATGGGCGCACATTATCACACTGCAGTCAAACCATTGCCTTGGACAGAGGATGCAACCATTTCAAGGTGTTTCCACTAAAAATATAGTATACAAGAAATTCAACCAAATTTTAAAATCCCAATAAACATAACTAATTAAAAAAATTGATAGGTAAAAAATTAATATATTTTTGCCACAATAAAAACAAAGGGCCTGGCTTTGGTCCAGTCCTTAATCGGATTGGACGGTACTGTTGGGCCCGTGGGGGCCCACCACGGGTTTCGTTTTGAAAATCTGAACCGTTCAATGTGTAAGTATTATATGCCTGTGAAAAATTACGTTGATCGGATATCGATAGCTATGTGATCAAATCAGTTTTGTATAAAAAAAAAAATGGACGGTGAATAAATTAACGGTTGATAAAAAAATTGATTTGATCACATAGCTATCGATATCCGATCAACGTGATTTTTCACAGGCATATAGTACTCGACGAGTTCTACACATTGAACGGTTCAGATTTTCAAAACGGGACCCGTGGTGGGCCCCCACGGACCCAACAGCACCGTCTAATCTGATTAAGGACTGGACCAAAGCCAGAGCCAAAAAGAAACATCCCATATTCGAATCCCTAATTAATGTGGCAAATCAAATGAATAATGTCCTTTCCCAATGTAATCCAAGGGATGAAATTGCATAGCATCTAACTTCCACCAGACATGCCTTGTAATATATATATAATTTTTTTCTAATTTTATTTATTTAAGGCACTAAAATACAATTACAGCTGACAAAAAATGGATTAATCAAGTGTTTCAAGAAATCTAATCCCTAGTTTCCAAAAGATCTTTCCACCTCCATACCAAAACAACGACTAATGATAAATAAATTGAAAATAAATATAAAAAAATTTATACAAAATGATATGGTTGAGTTGTGATCAATTTATACCGTAGTGTCTATAATTTATCATGTGTATCAATTTTATCTTCAAATTTGTTTATTTTCTATCAATTTAGTTCAATTGATAATGTCTTTTAAAAATTAGATTGAAATCAAAGTATAAAATAATATATTCACTTTTTTTAAAGTAATTGAAGAGTTGACGTTCAATTTGAAATGATATATTTCTTTTGACGGGTCCATTTTGCTTTTGATTTTTGTCCAATTTCTTAGCAGATATAATTAATTAGACTAATTTGACAAATATAAAATTTTAAATGACAAGAGTGATATGATAAAAATATAGAGATCAAATGAACACTAGAAATTACAAATATAATTTTCTTTCACGAAAATGTCAATGCTAGTACATAATTTTGTATAAAAATTCTAAAAGAATGTCACTTCTAGGAAAAAAAAGAAAAAAAGAAAAAGAAAAACCAAGTTGAACCTTCGTAATTGTTCTCCTAAGATTACATGAAACTAACCCATTTTTTCAACCAATTAAATACACTTATTGTGTGTAATATATTAACCCAATAATCATCCATGCATATGCTTCTACTTTGGAAGTAGAGAATGTTTCTTTGGCTTCATGGATATAATTTATTCAGTCTTCTCTACAATTTTGTTTGACCACATTGACTTCAAGATGAATGAGACCACTGCGGCATTTGATATAGTGTGTATATTTATAGAAAATTGGCCTCAATATTTGGAGGGTTATTTTAGATTTGAAATTGATTGGTGACTTGAATGCTTTCTTAGCTTAAAAAGGGTCCTTTATGTTGGAGAACTTAACCCAAATGGGTGTGTTGTGGGTGTATTTTGAATTTAATTTATATAATATTAATTATTTATTGCTGATTTGTACAATTTATTTATTGACAAACACTTGTATTTGGATCTATTTTGACCGAACCCTTTTTCGATTTCTGTATTTAAGTTATTTAAAAGTTTTAGTGTTTATGAATTTTTTTTAAAAAGGGTTGTTGAGGGAGAGAGATCATTGATTATAATTTTTACATTCTTAGTATAATTATTTTGCCATTCTTCACTTGTGACTGTTGATTTATAATTAAAACCACATAAATTCTTTTATTTGCTTGTGTTTGTTCAATTTTAATTTTTCACATCTCGTCTTTTCCTTAACAAGGTGAGATCGAATTGTCAAAACTTAGAGGTTGTTTGGGGTGCACTATTTTAGTCCATATTTTTATTTTTTTTAAGTCATATTATGTAACGCCCCACCTTTTTATTACTCGGACTCTATTACCAAACCATTATTATAGATTTAATTTCAGAAATAACATACGGAAACTCTTTATATTTACAAGACACATGAATAAAGATTCTTTATCCGAATATAATATGAATGGAACAAGAGTTATAATTAAATAAATTACTCGTAGGCTTACATCTTCTAAATGAAGAGAAAGGATTTAACCCTTTTACATCAATGGCATTCCGTCCACAAACAAAAGGCCCCGTGGCCAACAGGTAAAGAAGATCCATGACCTTGAAACACTTCTTGACGTTCACCTGAAAAAGGATTAGCAACGTGGGATGAACATAAAGTCCAGTAGGGATCTCAACATGATCCTAAACAATAATAACTTACAAATAGCTATGATCATGAATACTTAGTCTCATACTGTATAAATAATGTGACGGTTTATACAAAAATATATGTATATAAGAACTTTTCTCAAAGTCATTCATTTCATTCAATAACATAAGTAATTCACTTTTTTTTCCTTCTTGTTACCTTTTTCCAATATTCATATGACTATAACAAATTTTTGAAGAAAAACAATTTCACCAAGCCCATTACGTTTTCTCTCACTTTCCAGACTTATACCTGATTTGCCTTTTCAAAACATGTTCACAAGTATTCAAAGTCTTTCACATTTTTTCACAATCTCAACACAATACTTACGTCCGTTTCCAACACATTCATAACTATACAAGCATGCCTTTAATACAAAAGAAAAACAACAAGCAATCAATAACTATCTGCTTCAACAATTGAGGCAATACGGCCTTCCAGAACGATAACCATCATAACCCATGATATAACTAGATACACTAAGACAATAATGATAAATAAATTCTGCTCTACCTGCCTTAAGCACGGTAAGCCAAGGATACACATTTCCACAATGAAATGCCATTTTACCAGACACCGACTGGAAAGTAATGGTACATCTGTCAAGTTCTCCAAGCGCTAACTGGAAGGTTCCGGTACCTCTCATTCTAAGCCCAGCCAATTCTCCAGGCACTAGCTGGAAGGTAATGGTACCTCATTCTCAGCGCAGTATACCAATCATCACAACATGACAAAGTACAACCAACAAGTGTAATGCACACACATAAACTATTCAACACAACAATGCCATCCTCCATCGATGACCAAGGACAAAACCTCTAAATGTATGTATTTCAACACACGTATTATAATGAGTCAACTCTCATGAGATTTTAAATCCAACAACAACGATAGTAAAATAAATATTCATAATCCAACCTCAAGCAAATTTCTGAAATTCACATATTGTAATAACCCTCATCTTGTCTTAGTCACATTCATGAGCATTCGCATGATTTTGTCTTGTTAAGCTTGCATTTGTAGACTTTGACTTGTTTTGCCAAGGTGAAGGTTCTGGTCTTGTCTCGATGCTATCATGTTTTGCCTAAGTGTTATATGTATGCTTTGTTCCTTGCTTGTGTGTTGAACCTAGACTGCCTACCTTTACTATCTCAAGCCTAGGTCATACCTTTGAGCCTTTTACACCTAGGCCATTGCACGCAACACCTAGGACCATCTTGAAACCACTTTGGTTGACCTCTACCTTCACCATGGCATATTGGCCGAGATGTCATCATCCAGGCCGAGATGTGCATCACCTAGGCCGAGATATGTATCATCTAGGCCAAGACGTTATCATCTAGGCGTCCTAGATCTTTGATCCTTGCACCTAGTGATCTTGTACCTGGACTGGTATGACCTAGACCGAGGTGTGGCACATCTAGGCCAAGTGTTATCCTTCCTGGCCAAGATCAGTGAGACCTTACTTGCTCGAAACCTATGTCTTGATCCAGGATCATTGCCTTGTCAGAGTGCCTATGTCACCTTACTTGTCATACACACTTTGTCATACTCTTGTCTTTTCACTCTGGCACCTTTTTGAGGGATCCAATCAGATTATGCCATGTGTCCCAACAATTGGCTTTAGTCAGTGAGCTATTGAGAAAACATATCATTTGCTATATCTTTTCCCTATAAGAGAGAGAAGCTCTAGAAAAGAGGAAGAAGGAGTTCTTAGAGTGAGAACTAGATTTGCAAGCTTGATCCTTAGAGTTTGAACCGTTTGATCCGTGTTTCAAGGTTAGATTCTTGATCTACTCTTGTTGTTCTTTATATTAATCTGATCACATTGCATGATTCAGAATGATTCTTGAGCCATGCATTGATTTAAAGTTTTGTTTTAGAAAGAGAAAATGATGTTATTGTATTCTTCAAGAAAAACTATGTTTTGATCCGAAAGATTATAACAAGTTCCATGTTTTTGTGTTTGTTTTCATGAAATCTTTAACTATGGGTACCCAGGTCTTTGAATTCATACCATGAAATCTCAGATTTTGAATAAAAAGTTATGATTTTTGGCATTCATGTTCTTCATGTTCTTCATGTTCATGTTCTTCAAGAGGAAACCCAGATTTCCAGACTTCATCTGCTTAAGTGTGGTCATTGAGACCTACTCTTGCCTAGATCTCGCACCTAGGCCAAGCATCTTATCTCACCTTGGCCTACCTTGCATGATCACTTGCACCTTAGTCTATCTTGTATGCACACCTAGGTCGACCACTGCACACCTAGGCCGACCATGGTACACCCTTGCCGGCACCTTGTAACATCTCGGCAGGCAACCGCACACCTAGGCCTAGGAGACCACACCTCGGCTAAGAGGTGTGGAACCTCAGCCAAGACTTCCTGAGTTCACCCAACTAGGCCATTTTGGCCTAGATCATCTCTGTGCATCCATTCCGAGACCTGGTTGGTACCCAGCATGCTTTTCTAAGAAGAAAAATAGTATTTTGACTCCCAGCACATGTTTTGCTTTGTCTTGACTTGGTTTTGGAAAAAAATGTCGGGATCATTTTCATTCATGTAAAACTTGTTTTAAGAGTGCATTGCACAACCATCTTTGAGCATTTCTTCTTGTTTTCTTGAGATGCATTTAGTAGACTTAGCTATATTATTGTAGGTCTTGAATTCTTACCTTAAGCCCTACATTCGAAGAGCTACTGTGAGTGGTATTTTTAATAAAGCTATGTTATAATGTTTTAATAAAGTTTTACTTTGTTTCGTTTTGGAAAAGTATTTGATCAAGTATGAATAATTATCCCTTAGTTTTTGTATCAAGTATTATGTTTGTTTTGATGACATTCTTGGAAGGTCCTTTCGTGCTAGGGGACGTTAAGCCTATGTAGCACCTATGTTTGAGATATCTCTTTGCCATCGACGGTTAGGTACGGATGGTACCACCGACGGTTTTGTACGGGTGGGTTACATTTTGCCACCGACAGTTTTTCGGGTGGGTTGTCTAACCGATTCCGGGTCGGCCACCGACGGTCGTGAACAAGTGTGCTTCGATTCCGAGTTGGTTATTCCTTTGTTTTGTCAGGAATGTCATCCTTTGTATTATGTAGATGTTAGTAAACATCCCTAGAAGCTTTGAAAGACTTTGATTGATGAACTTGATTCATCCCATGTTTTGTTACAAACTATGATATGTATTGTTTTGATAAAGATCTCGTATATCATTCATTTAAACCTTTATTACTTATATCATTCATTGAGTATCCAAGCTCACCCTATCCTTTATATATATGTAGGTGACGAGCAAGAAGGCGGTGACGCCTAAGATGTTATGTGGAAGATGTTTTGATTCATGTTTGTATCATCTTGAAGATTATGCTTCTTGGCCTTATAGTTCATGTCTTTTGTATATGTCGGCTTGAGAAGCCTTTTGATCAAGATGTAATATGTACTTTATGTTGTTTTGTATTCAAGTTGCAAAACCATGATAAGATGTATGTCATTTCATTTGATCTATGCACAGCTCTTATGGACTACTTAGATTTAAATTTATTGCTTCCGCACATGTAAGCTCCATATGTATACTCTGATTGTGTGAAACTTTGTAAGTTGGCCTTTGGTAATCTCAGATTACTGGCCATCATGGCACCATTCTACTAGGGGCGGAATGGGGTCGTGACACATGATTTCCTTCTTCCTTTTTAAAATTCAATTCTCTTATTTTCCAAGGTAACATGCTCCACCCTTTATCTCAATCCATTCTTTTTATTTCACAAAATTAAATCCATGGATATCAAATTCACAACCTAACTCAACTTAATATAATCAATCCAAAATAATTCCAAAGTTATAGTTAATTCT
>JAPPVO010003758.1:0-28762 GCA_030407325.1 Camellia japonica | reverse complement strand
CGGAATAATCAAGACTGGAGCGGTGGTAGTCTAACTTTCAACTCCTGAAACGACTTTTCACAAGTCTCACTCCATACAAATTTGACTCCCTTCCGAGTCAATCTAGTCAAAGGTGAAGCTAACCTGGAGAAATCCTTTCACAAAACCGAGTAATACCCAGCTAATCCCAGAAAACTGCGGATCTCAAAACACTCTTAGGCTGTGCCCAATCTTGCACTGCCTCAGTCTTGGATGTATCAACAGACACCCTTCCCCGAAACTACATGGCCTAAGAACTTCACCTTCTTCTAGCCAGAACTCACACTTCCCAACTTAGCATAAAGCTTATGGGCTCTAAGTAACTCAAGCACCACTCTCAAGTGTGCCTCATGCTCCTCCTCCGAAGGTGAATAAATCAGAAATGTCGTCCACAAGACAGACTACAAAACGATCAAGAATTCCCGGAAGATCCGGTTCATCAAATCCATAAACACTGCCGGTGCATTGGTGAGCCCAATGGCATCACCAGAGAACTCATAGTGGCCATACCGCGTACGGAATGCCGTCTTTCGGAATATCCTCCTCCTCTGACCCTCAACTGGTGGTAACCCGATCTCAAATCTATCTTAGAGAAACAACGGGAACCCTTCAACTGGTCAACAATCATCAATACGATGGCATAGGGATACTTATTCTTAACCGTAGCCCGATTCAATTTCCGTGTAATCAATACATATCTCAAAGCACCACCTTTCTTTCTTAAGCAAAGAGGGCCGGTGCTCCCCACGGCGAAACACTAGGACGATATATAGCCCTTATCTAGCAACTCCTGGAGTTGAATCCTTCAACTCAACTAACTCGGCTGGGGCAAAACGAGTAAGGTGCCATAGAAATCGGCGCCGTGCCGGGCACTAGGAATCAATAGAGAACTCAATCTCTCGATGCAGGTGGCAACCTAACAAGATCCTCGGGAAAGAACGTCCGATACTCACAAACCACCCTTGGCAACACAATCTGAGGTCTCATCACCCTCACTAATCGAAAGACTAGCAAGTAGACCACTAAGCTCACTCCGCCTCGCGATCATACCCCGGTGGCAAAACACTACCAACCCGGTCCCCCAGAAAATCGAAAACACTCCCCCACGGTACAACAAGTGACCCTCTGGCGAGTAGCAATCAATAACTGCCCGGTATGACGAAACCAGTCCATACCCAAAATAACATCAAGCCTCTTCATGGGCATAACTACAAAGAGAAAATGGGATTTCTATGATCATCGACTCTATATCACAACCCCTAACACCTTGTTTCAAGAATCAATTCACCCCCAAGAGGTGACACTACACAAATAGGAGAGCTAACTGAGCTAACTCCAACTCCAAAACAGATGCAAATGCAGCAGACACAAAGGAATGAGATGCACCCGTATCGATCAAAACACTAGCAACTGAATTGCAAAACAAGAAGGTACCTCTCACACAGATGGAGCCGGTACAAGATCCTGCGCGGTAAACAGCATACACGCCCCAGATGGACCTCTGATCAACCTGCTCACCCCTAAGCAAAGCTGCTGCACAGACTGGGACGAAGAAGCCCCTGATTGGCCCTCGAGGCCTGACCTGACTGAGCGGCGCTGACCTCTGAGTCTGCCTCAGAACCAGATGCACCAGGATGTGCCACCAACTGTGGGCAATACCTCTTCATGTGCCCTCGGCTGACCGCACTGAAAACAGAGAGTGGCTGGCCTCTACCCTGACTCTGGCTCTGAGATCGAGCCGAAGAAGATGCTGCTCTCTGTAACTCCTCCCCTCTGAGGACAAACTGGAGACTTGTGCCCAGCTGGCCACACTTGAAACAGGTATGTCTCCCTGACTGCCTTTCCCAAAACTAGCACTCGGTACTGGAAAAGTCGGATCTAGAAAAGCTACCCTGAGCTGCTGAGGAGTGAAACCTCTCTGCCTCCTAGCCATCACTCTGCGCCATCCTGACTCCTCTTGGAGCCTTCTGCGCCTTTCCTCCTCCTTCCTGCATCATAAGTCTCGGTATGGGCTGCGCATCAACCAACGCCCAAAATCCCAATCAATAGATCCTACAACTCTCAGCTTGAGGCCACGCCTCAACTTCTTCTCAAACTCAATACAACGGCGTTCCTCCGTCGCCACCAACTCAGGTGCAAACCTGGACAAGCTAGTGAACTGCAGCCTCAAACTCGGCCACTGAAAACTGTTCTGCTTCAAGCTGGCAGAACTGTCCTCAACCTTCTCCTTGAACTAGCTGGAGACAGGATACTTCTCTCTGGAAAAGCATCTAACGAAAAGCCTCCAAGTCCTCCATACGGCCCTTGGTGAACTTCCACCATTGACCCGCATCCCCTTCAGCTGGAAAGATGCCAAGGTCACCTTCAGTGCCCCTCGTCTTCGATGCCTAGCATCTCAAACGTCTTCGTTGTCTGTTCGAGCCATTCATCTGCCTTAAGCGGCTCTTAGGATCACCTAAAAATTCGTCCGGGTGAGACCGGAAGAATTCCTCTTCAGAAAAGAAGGACCCTGTATCTGCAAACAGACAGCCTGGCACTGGATTCTGCAGCTCCTGCAGAATGCCTCAACTACGCCTGAATGCCCCTGCTATCTCTCTTGGGCTAAAGCGACCCATAGACTGCTGGTCCTACCGGCTCGGCCACATTGGCCTGGCCTATCCCACCCGTCTGAACTGCCGGAATCTCCTACACGGAACTTCAAGCACTTCCTGCCTGGCCTGCCTACCACGCCTACCACGACCTCGTCCTCGTCCTGACATCCTAATAAAGGAAACAAAGACGTTAGCACTATAACATAATGTGCCAAAACTATAACACTCACGTCCTAATACATTGGACAACAATAAATCACGCCACGTAAGCACATAATCACATAAGCACCTACGAATTTCATTCCTGGATAATGATAGTCCCGAGGCGCCACTAAAGTTCCCGTTGGAAACAACATTGATCAAGTGCCTTTCCAACAAGACTTTCAGAGACTCAAGGGTCCAATCAACATCCTAGGAACTACATTCCATACCCACATAATCACATAAACATGTTATCATATAAGCATGTAATCGTTACACTAAGTCTCTATCAAACGAGACGAACCCATTGTGATACTAATCACTTCCCACGTACCCAAAGTATTCAAACCCGGTACGCTCTGATACCAAGTTGTAACGCCCTCAAAATTTAACCCATTAAATATAAAACAATACATGCATTATTAAAAGAAAAACATTATATCATTTGAATCATCAGAGTATTACGAAATAAAAACATCAAAATAAATGCCCTACGGGCTTACATCTTGCCAAGCCAACACTTGGACACAATTTCATGAGTTCTAACTCAAACAAATAAAGCCCTGGGCTTGAATGTTTACAAAATTCAAGTAAAACAACTAAAACAAATAAGACAAGTCTTCCAGTCCAAATCCTCACAAGCTAAGTCTTTGGAGGTAGTGAACCACCTGAACCTGAAAATGGAGTTCCCATATAGGGTGAGCCACAGCCCCATAGAGAAATACTAAACAAGCATAAGAATTAACTAAAGCATTAGCATTCGATACATGGTTAATACAAGATAATCAATTTCCAATTTCATGACACGAATGTCTACATTGTCTATGACATACTGTCTATGACACCTTTCACTTTCCAATATTTATTCAACTTTCGAGTTATATCATTATGGCTCAGAACCTGGCCAACCACAATAGTGATCCAGATGTCACAAAATAAATGAGACTAAAGCTCAGACCACAACACTTCCATACTTCCAACTGATACACATTATAGTGATGTATCATATCAACAACAAATAGCAATAAGCACACATATGAGTGATGCTACTAGAGTCCATCCCCTATCTCCTCCAACAAATCCGGTTTAGAGGTACATCCCCTATCTTCCCCTAAACCGTGGAGTTCATCCCTATCTTCTCCAAACAACATGCATATGCAATGAAACACACAATTGCCATATACAACACATAATCAATACAAGTAATGTTCTGTACTAATTCAACAGTCAACATAAGTGACTTAATTCCAGTTATACCTAAGCCACATGCAAGGTCTACAACAATCACGACTATCCTCCACCGATAGCCCCAAAACAGTTATTTCTAAACAAGAAATAAATACAACAATAATGTAAAATCAACATTCTCATAGGTAAGTATTTAAACTACCCAACTGTATCATTAATCTCATAATTTCCCCAATTTCATGAATTAAACCCAATTCCACATTTTTCCCTTAAATTAATTAAACAAATTAATCTAAGCCAAAACCCTAAGGTTTCTCCCAAAATTACTAAACTACCCCCACATACCAAAATACCAATACTTAGGATTAAAGCGTATAAATGGAGTAGGAAATCCCTACCTCGAAGCAAGAACCCAAAAAGAAGAAGTCGGAGATGATAGCCCAAACTCCAAAGTGCTCCAAATCAATAACCGTTCAGATTAAATGAAAGCCCTCACTCTCCTCTATCTTATTTGTAAAGCAACTAGGGTAAAAACACACCCTAACTAGGTCAAACCTAGGAAAGAAGGTGAGTTGGGAGAGAGAAATTCGTAACTAGGGTTTCTGGATCAAAAAGTTGTAAAAAAATGATTTAAAACCGTTTCTGCGTATTTAAACTGGACAGGCTCGCTCGAGCGAAGACATGGTCGCTCGAGCGACCAGACACAAAAATCCACGCTCGAGCGAAGAAAGCTCGCTCGAGCCAAAAACTCGATGCTTCAGGTCTGCAATCCAGAAGCTCGCTCGAGCGACGAAATGCTCGCTCGAGCGAAGAACTCGAAAACATACACCTCGCTCGCTCGAGCGAAGAAATGCTCGCTCGAGCCAAGAAACACATCTCTCAGGTCTAAGTACTAGACGCAAACGCTCGCTCGAGCCAAGGAAATCTCGCTCGAGCGAAGAACCAAAAATGAAGACCTCGCTCGAGCGAAGAGAAGCTCGCTCGAGCGACCAAGCAAAAATGAACATGCAGACTTGGTTTCTAAACCCAACCAATCTGCAACCAACCTGCTAAACACATCCTATAACCCAAGAATAAGGAATTAAAGGACAATAACAACAAATATAACAGCGGAATCCACGGAACGTAAGTCCGGATACAATAATCAAATGGGAAAAAGACCGGGGTCACTATATTTCATATTTCTCAGGTTATAAATATGGTATTTATAGATGGATTTCAGATTTGTGGGTATTTATAGATGTTATAAATATGGTTAAATATTTACAGAATCTGTTGGTTTCAGATTCTAAGAATTTTTAAACTGAAA
Organism: Camellia japonica; assembly: GCA_030407325.1. Lineage (NCBI taxonomy): Eukaryota > Viridiplantae > Streptophyta > Magnoliopsida > Ericales > Theaceae > Camellia > Camellia japonica. Next base: position 23,455 of record JAPPVO010003758.1, on the reverse strand, counting down.
TGGAGTACTTGGGTTTTTTAACTACTTTCATGTTGTTGTTGCTCTGTAAAATATTCTCACTCATTATAAAGACGTGAATATCACAAGAGCTTAACATTCTCTATGATTTTTAAGAGGGGGTATCTTTTCTTGTTTGGTTTTTGTTCTGTTATTATACACCTGCAAGTAAACAAGGGCAAAGCAAGCATTGATTAGTATCCAGAGTTTAAAGTGCATTTTCTTTGGCTGAGTGGATGAGATAAAGGCTGAAATGGGGTACTTGGGTTTTTAAAACTAGTTTCATATTGTTGCTCTGTAAAATATTCTCACTCTCTCTATGGAGTTTGCATTTAAGATTAGTATCCAGAGTTTGGTAATAAGGTGTGCGGTGTTGAAAGAGAATGAAAGAGTAGAGAAAAATGTAAGATGTTTTAACAAAGGTCCTTCACCATGCTGCTTTGTTTCAAACAAAAAACAGGACAAATTGAATCTCATAACAATAGTGCATTGTCAAGTTTTGTACCAATATAAAAACTCAAACATCAATGTCACATTCACAATGAAAGGCATTATTTATCAACCAAAAAAAAAAAAAAAAAAAATCACACAAAGGCATTATTGTTGTTTATTGGTGCATTCTAATTCTAAACACTTATGAGTTTGCTAAATACTTTTGAAATACTGATATGAAGTTTTTTTTTATATTATTGGGTTTTTTTTTGGGTTTTTCTATTGTTTTTTCTTTCTTTCTTGGGAGTGAGGATTGGTAAGTCTGTGATAAATTTTGTTTTTGTTGTGGCACGGTGTTGGTTGGATATTTTTGGCTTATGGTCATGTATTGCTTAACAAATATTCCAGTTTTCTTTAGAATTTTCAGAAGTATTCAGAATTTTCAGTTCAAGTTGGAAGCAAAATGAATCTGAATGGGTGATTTGGGTTTTTGGACAAAGTAAATGGGGGTTTTGGGGCTATATTGATTTGTAAATCATGGGGGAATTAAGTGTTAGTTAGAGTTTGTTGTTGAATTTGCAAGCAAAGAGTTGCTTTTTGAATTTTTATTTGTGAGTATATTTTTATTTTATTTGAGATAATGTAGAAGAATATGGATTAGTTTTGGATATAGATTGTATAGATTTTATTTAAATATAGATTGTATAGATTTTTTATTTATATATAGATTTTTTATAATTGTATAGATTTTTATATTATCTTTGTGAAGAAGAAAGGGAGGCCACGAAAGTATGATCAGATGGTAACTTGACTACCATCTATATCATCACCACCACCAGGTTTTTCTTTCTCACCTCCTTTTCCTTCTTCTTCTTCTTCTGAGTCCTCTTCTTCACAAAAGGGTCGTGGCAGACCACTTGATTCTGTTAACTTCCAGCTGCTTTCTTCTTTAGGTGAGTTCAAATCAAGCCTTTAAATCAACCTTTTCCCTTGATGTAACGCCCTCAAAAATAACCCATAACATACACAATAATAAGAGATGCATTACTTAAGAAAATAAACCATAATTCATTCATCAGAGTATCCTTAAATAAAGACATTACCACTGTAATAATGAAAGTAAATGCCCTATGGGCTTACATCTTTCCAAGCCAACACTTGGATACAAAATGTGAGTACTAACTCAACTACAAATTAAGCCCTCAGCTTGTAATTACATGTAATATTAAAACAAAACAATAACTACAACTAGTCTTCCAATCCAAGTCCTTCAAAGCTAAGTCCTTGGAGGTAGCCTTATCACCTGAACCTGAAAATGATGTTCCCATATAGGGTGAGCCACAGCCCAGTAGAAAATACTAAAAAAAAAACTATAAGCATTGAATAAAGTCCTAGCATTTAATAGATGGCTAACCATGATAATCAATTATATCAACATACAGTCTTAAGACACTAATGTCTATGACATTTATCAATTTCCATTATTATCAATATGGCTCAGAACCTGACCAAACTTACAACTGTGAACTATATAGCATATTCAACATTACGTCCAATATCAACAACACAAATGAGACTCAGGCTCATATCAAAACACTTCATACTTCCAGATTGATACACATTTTAGTGCTGTATCAAATAACACTTCAATATAAATAAGCACACATAATAGTGATGCTAATGGAGTCCATCCCCTATCTCCTCCCAAACAAAATCCGGTTTAGAGGTCCATCACCTATCTTCCCTAAACCGTGGAGTACATCCCTATCTCCTCCCAAACAATGCAATGCATGTAAAAACATAACATATACAACACGCAATCAATACATTTAATGTCTGTATTAATTCAAAGTCAAAGTTAATGACTAAAACAATGTGATTAGTTCCAGTTATCCCAAATCCACATGCAATGTCTACAACATCATGACTATCCTCCACCGATAGCCCAAAACAGTTATTTCTAGACTGGAAATAAATAAATCAACAATTCAAATAGGCAATGATTTACATTAATCAACTACCCACTACCATTTAATCAATAAATTCCTCAATGCAATGAATTCAACTAATTTCCCCAATTTTCCTTAAATTAAACATACAATTCAATTTAAATACAACAACTAGGGTTTTTTCCAAATTACCAAACTACCCCCAACATATTAAAATGCTAAAACTCAGAACAAAACGTATACATGGAGTAGGAGAATCCTACCTCAGGAAATAGCCAAAAAGAGAAGATGGAGATGAAGACCAAACTCAAAGTGCTCCAAATCAAACTTGTTCAGATTAAAACTGAAGCTCTCGACCCACTCTAACTTTTTAATAAAGGGTCTAGGGTGAAACACACCCTAAATAGATCAAACCTAAGAGAGAAAGTGTGTAGGGAGAGAGAGAAAACGGTTTTAAGGTTTTTAGAAACAAGAGGGAGATGAAAAATGGTCCAGAAAGTCGGATCTCGCCTTTTATAACAGTCGCCCCGCTCGAGCGTGGAAACCCCGCTCGAGCGGCGCCACTTCACAGACTCCCGCTCGAGCGGCCAAACTCCCGCTCGAGCGGCGGATGCACACTCCCAGAAGTTTCTGCAGACAGGTCCCCGCTCGAGCTCCCAACTCCCCGCTCGAGCGTCACTCCCAACCTTTCGCTCGAGGGCCACCATCCCCCGCTCGAGCGTCCAACACTACACAGGAAATACTGGATGGGTGATATTCCCGCTCGAGCGCCAAAACCCCGCTCGAGCGGACAAGCAACAACAGGGTCCCGCTCGAACGTCAAACTCCCCGCTCGAGCGGACAGGTCAAAATCTGGGCAACTAGTTTAGGCATCTAACTCAAACGACCTGTCACAAACCTGCCCAACACATCCTATAACTCAAAAATAAGAAATTAAAGGACGATAACAACAATCTGATAACAACGGAGTCTACGGAACATAAGTCCTGATACAACAATCAAAGGAAAAGACCGGGGTCGCTATATCCTCCCCTTAAAAGAATTTCGTCCCCGAAATTAAGCATAAGTTTTCGAAAACAGATTTTTCTCAAATTCCAACAATATGATAATACAACAATGAACAACTTGACCCAATACCGGTCATCTCATCTCTTATCAAGAGGCATTTCACAATATGTATATAAAACAACATATATTACAACCTGCAACAGTATTATGCATTTTTCCTTTCAATTTCAATATCATATCCAATTTCATGATAGAATGCTAATTCCATTATATTCAACATATTCACTGCTATACTAAACGTCCATTATAAGGTAAGTAGTCCAAAATAATTCCATTAAACCAAAACATTCTCAATGTTTTACAACTTAAACATATTAAAGCTCTTAAGTCCCACAATATTACAAAATCTAAATACAAAATTACAATCGATAAACATGTCCGGATATTTTCTCGCGGATCTAACTCAACGTTCCCAAGTGGCTTCTTCCACCCGTGATGTTTCACAGAAACTTTACAAAGGGATGTTTTGCCTCGCAAAACTTGATCCCGCCTATCCAAAACCCGAACGGTCTCTCCTCATATGAGACATCCTCTTCAACCACATATGTCCAATCCAACACATGTGATGGATCCGGCTCATACTTCCGAAGCATACTCACATGAAACACGTCATGTACTCCGGACAACTGCGGTGGCAAAGCTAAACGATAAGCAGCCTCGCCAATCCTCTCAAGGATCTCAAAAGGACCTATGAACCGAGGGGACAACTTCCCGCTCTTCCCAAACCTCATCAAACCACGCTAGGTGATATCTTCAGAAAGACATGATCACCACCTCAAACACTAAAGGTCTCCTCCTACGGTCGGCATAAGATTTCTGACGACTCTGGGCTGTAACAAGTCTCTTACGGATCAGCTCAACTTTCTCCGTCGTTTCCCTCACCAACTCCGGACCCAATAGAGGTGCATCACCCACACTCAGCCCAACAAACTGAAGATCTACACGGTCGGCCCATACAAGGCCTCAAACGGTGGCATACCAATACTAGACTGGAAACTGTTGTTGTAGGCAAACTCCACCAAAGGCAAGTGCCTCTCCCACGACCGCACTGAAATCAGAACACAACCCCGAAGCATATCCTCAAGGATCTGAATAGTACGCTCGGACTGCCCGTCAGTCTGAGGATGATAAGCCGTGCTAAAGGTCAACTTAGTGCCTAAGGCACTCTGCAAACTCTGCCACAACCTAGCCGTAAAACGAGGATCTCTATCTGAGACGATCGTCACTGGGACCCGTGCAACCTCACTGTCCCGAATGTACAAGTCGGCAAGATGATCTAACCGAATCTCTCACGCGCATAGGAATGAAGTGCGCCGTCTTAGTCAACCGGTCTACAACCACCCAAATAGCATCACTACCCCGCTGCCGCTGAGTCCTCGGAAGACCCACAACGAAGTCCATAGTGACATGCTCCCACTTCCACTCGGCAATAGGCAAGGGTTGCAACAAACCCGCTGGCCTCTGATGTTCGGCCTTCACTTGCTGACAAGTAAGGCACTTAGACACGAACGCTGCCACATCTCTCTTTCATACCCCGCCACCAAAACTGGCGACCAAATCCCGATACATCTTAGTGCCTCCCGGATGCACCGCAAGGCGCGAATGATGAAACTCTCGGAGTACCTCCTCTCGCAAGACTCCGGCACAAACAGACGGTCTCGGTATCTCACACTCAGGTCGGGATACACCGTCAAACCCTTCTCAACTTCCCCTGGAGATCTTCTCTCGAAGGGATTCTACCTCAAGGTCACCCCCTCTGAGCCTCTAACACCCGAGTCACAAGCGTAGGCTGCGCAACAACAGAAAACAAGGCTGCAGCCTCAACGGATTCGCCCAGAAGCAAATCAAACTCCCCAAGTGCACCCAACATCTCCCACTCCCGAATGGCTATACAGCTATGTCACCCACAGGTTTCCTGCTAAGGGCGTCGGCCACCACATTGGCCTTCCCGGGATGATAATGCAACTCAAAGTCATAATCCTCAATACTCCATCCACTCTCCTCTGCTCAAATTCAAGTCTTTCTAAGTAAACAGATATTTCAGACTCTTATGATCCGAGAATACCTCGAACCTCTCACCGTAAAGATAATGCCTCCAAATCTTCAAGGCAAATATCACAGCTGATAACTCTAAATCATGCGTAGGGTAATTCTGCTCGTGAATTTTTCAACTGACGCGAGCCATAGGCAACCACTTTCCCCTCTTGCATTAACAACCAACCAGACCTTCTCGTAGGGCGTCACAATAGACTGCATAACCCAACCCTCTCTCGGGAATAATCAAGACTGGAGCGGTGGTCAGTCTAACTTTCAACTCCTGAAACGACTTTTCACAAGTCTCACTCCATACAAATTTGACTCCCTTCCGAGTCAATCTAGTCAAAGGTGAAGCTAACCTGGAGAAATCCTTCACAAAACGGCGATAATACCCAGCTAATCCCAGAAAACTGCGGATCTCAAATACACTCTTAGGCTGTGCCCAATCTTGCACTGCCTCTGTCTTGGATGTATCAACAGACACCCTTCCCCCGAAACCACATGGCCTAAGAATTTCACCTCTTCTAGCCAGAACTCACACTTCCCAAACTTAGCATAAAGCTTATGGGCTCTAAGTAACTCAAGCACCACTCTCAAGTGTTCCTATGCTCCTCCTCCGAAGGTGAATAAATCAGAAGGTCGTCCACGAAGACAACTACAAAACGATCTAAGAATTCCCGGAAGATCCGGTTCATCAAATCCATAAACACTACCGGTGCATTGGTGAGCCCGAATGGCATCACCAGAAACTCATAGTGGCCATACGCGTACGGAATGCCGTTTTCGGAATATCCTCCTCCCTGACCCTCAACTGGTGGTAACCCGATCTCAAATCTATCTTAGAGAAACAACGGGAACCCTTCAACTGGTCGAACAAATCATCTATACGAGGCATAGGGTACTTATTCTTAACCGTAATTAGCCCAATCAATTTCGGTAATCTATACATAGTCTCAAAGCACCACCTTTCTTTTTAACAAAGAGGGCCGGTGCTCCCCACGGCGAAACACTAGGACGGATGTAACCCTTATCTAGCAACTCCTGGAGCTGAATCTTCAACTCAACTAACTCGGCTGGGGCAAAACGATAAGGTGCCATAGAAATTGGCGCCGTGCCGGGCACTAGGTCAATAGAGAACTCAATCTCTCGATGCGGTGGCAAACCAACAAGATCCTCGGGAAAAAACAACCGAGTACTCACAAACCACCCTAGGCAACACAATCTGAGTCTCATCACCCTCATTAATCGAAAGATGAGCAAGTAGCCACTAAGCTCACTCCGCCCTTGCGAACCATAACCCCGGTGGCAAGCAACAATACCAAACCGGTCCCCAGAAAATGAAAACACTCTCCGCCCACGGTACAACAAGTGACCCTCTGGCGATAGCAATCAATAACTGCCCGGTATGACGATAACCAGTCCATACCCAAAATAACATCGAAGCCTTTCATAAGCATAACTACAAAGGAAAATGGGATTCTATGATCATCGACCTATATCACAACCCCTAACACCTTGTTTCAAGATCAATTCACCCCCAAGAGGTGATACTAAACAAATAGGGAGATGCTAACTGAGCTAACTCCAACTCCAAAAACAGATGCAAATGCAGCAGACACAAAGGAATGAGATGCACCCGTATCGATCAAAACACTAGCAACTGAATTGCAAAACAAGAAGGTACCTCTCACGACAGATGGAGCCGGTATGGTACAGATCCTGCGCGGTAACAGCACACACGCGCCCAGATGGCCTCTGATCAACCTGCTCACCCCTAGACTGCTGCACAGACTGGGACGAAGAAGCCCCCTGATTGGCCCTCGAGGCCTGACCCGACTGAGCTGGCTGCTGACCCTGAGTCTGCCTCAAACCAGATGCACCAGGTGTGCCACTCAACTGTGGGCAATACCTCTTCATGTGCCCTGGCTGACCACACTGATAGCACAAGAGTGGCTGTCCTCTACCCTGACTCTGGCTCTGAGATCGAGCCGAAGAAGATGCTGCTCTCTGTACTCCTCCCCTCTGAGGACAAACTGGAGACTTGTGGCCCAGCTGGCCACACTTGAAACAGGTGATGTCTCCCTGACTGCCTTTCCCAGAACTTGCACTCGGTACAGGAAAAGTCGATCTAGAAAAGCTACCCTGAGACTGCTGAGGAGTGAAACCTCTCTGTCTCCTACCATCACTCTGCCCATCCTGACTCCTCTTGGAGCCCTTCTGTCCTTCCTCCTCCTCCTGCATCATAATCTCAGTATGGGCTGCAGCATCAACCAGACGCCCATAATCCCGAATCAAAGACCCTACAACTCTCAGCTTGAGGCCACGCCTCAACTTCTTCTCAAACTCAATACAACGGCGTTCCTCCGACGCCACCAACTCAGGTGCAAACCTGGACAAGCTAGTAAACGATGCCTCAAACTCGGCCACTGAACTGTTCTGCTTAAGCTGGCAAAACTGCTCCCTCAACCTCTCCTTAACTGCTGAAGACAGGAACTTCTCCTGGAAAGCATCTACGAAAGCCTCCCAAGTCCCTCCTATACGGCCCTTAGTGAACTTCCACCACTGACCCGCATCCCCCTTAAGCTGGAAAGATGCCAAGGTCACCTTCAGTGCCCCCTTCGATGCCTAGCATCTCAAACGTCTTCGTTGTCTGTTCGAGCCATTCATCTGCCTTAAGCGGCTCTTTAGGATCACCTAAAAATTCGTCCGGGTTGGACCGGAAGAACTCCCTCTTCAGAAAAGAAGGACCCGTATCTGCAACATGAACCTGAGCCTGATTCTCAGCTCTGAGAATGCCTACAGACTCCCTGAATGCCCCTGCTATCTCTCGGGCTAAAGCGCCCATAGCCTGCTGACCTACTGGCTCGGCCACATTGGCCTGGCCAACTCCCTCTTGCACTGCCGGAATCTGAACTGCCGGAATCTTCTGTACTACTGGAACCTCCTCTGGCATAGGCACTTCCTGCCTACCCGGCCTACCACGCCTACCGCGACCTCGTCCTCGTCCTGACATCCTAATACAAGAAACAAAGACGTTAGCACATTAATAAATGTGCCGAAACTAAACACTCGCGTCCTAGTGCATTGGACAACAATAATTCATTACACGTAAGCACATAATTACATAAGCACCTACGAATTTCATTCCTGGATGATAATAGCCCCAAAGCGTTACCATAGTTCCGGTTGGAAGCAGTGATCAATTGCCTTTCCAACAAGACTACTAGCAACTCAAAGGTCCAATCAACATCCTAGAAACTACATTCTATACCCACATAATCACATAAACATGTTATCATGCAAACATATAACACTACACTAAGTCTCTATCAAACGAGACGAACCCATTGTGATACTAATCACTTCCCACGTACCCAAAGTATTCAAACCCAGTACGCTCTGATACCAAGTTGTAACGCCCTCAAAAATAACCCATAACATACACAATAATAAGATGCATTACTTAAGAAAATAAACCATAATTCATTCATCAGAGTATCCTTAAATAAAGACATTACATGTAATAATGAAAGTAAATGCCCTATGGGCTTACATCTTTCCAAGCCAACACTTGGACACAAAATGTGAGTACTAACTCAACTATAAATTAAGCCCTCAGCTTGTAATTACATGTAATATTAAAACAAAACAAATAACTAAACTAGTCTTCCAATCCAAGTCCTTCCAAGCTAAGTCCTTGGAGGTAGCTTATCACCTGAACCTGAAAATGATGTTCCCATATAGGGTGAGCCACAGCCCAGTAGAAAAATACTAAACCAAATATAAGCATTGAATAAAGTCCTAGCATTTAATAGATGGCTAACCATGATAATCAATTATATCAACATACAGTCTTAAGACACTAATGTCTATGACATTTATCAATTTCCATTATTATCAATATGGCTCAGAACCTGACCAAACTTACAACTGTGAACTATATAGCATATTCACATTACGTCCAATATCAACAACACAAATGAGACTCAGGCTCATATCAAAACACTTCATACTTCCAGATTGATACACATTTTAGTGCTGTATCAATAAAACACTTCAATATAAATAAGCGCACATAATAGTGATGCTAATGGAGTCCATCCCCTATCTCCTCCCAAACAAAATCCGGTTTTGAGGTCCATCACCTATCTTCCCCTAAACCGTGGAGTACATCCCCTATCTCCTCCCAAACAATGCAATGCATGTAAACACATAACATATACAACACGCAATCAATACATTTAATGTCTGTATTAATTCAACAGTCAAAGTTAATGACTAAAACAATGTGATTAGTTCCAGTTATCCCTAATCCACATGCAATGTCTACAACAATCATGACTATCCTCCACCGATAGCCCAAAACAGTTATTTCTAGACTGGAAATAAATAAATCAACAATTCAATAGGAAAATGATTTAAATTAATCAACTACCCCATTTAATCAATAAATTCCTCAATGCAATGAAAACCAATTTCCCCAATTTTTCTTAAATTAAACATACAATTCAATTTAATACAACAACTAGGGTTTTTTCCAAAATTACCAAACTACCCCCAACATATTAAAATGCTAAAGCTCAGAACAAAACGTATACATTAGAGTAGGAGATCCCTACCTCAAGGAAATAGCCCAAAAGAGAAGATGGAGATGAAGATCCAAACTCAAAGTGCTCCAAATCCAAACTTGTTCAGATTAAACTGAAGCTCTCGACCCACTCTAACTTTTTAATAAAGGGTCTAGGGTAGAAACACACCCTAAATAGATCAAACCTAAGAGAGAAAGTGTGTAGGGAGAGATAGAAAACGGTTTTAGGGTTTTAGAAACAAGAGGGAGATGAAAAATGGTCCAGAAAGTCGGATCTCGCCCTTTTATAACAGTCGCCCCGCTCGAGCGTGGAAACCCCCGCTCGAGCGCCACTCACAGACTCCCGCTCGAGCGGCCAAACTCCCGCTCGAGCGGCGGATGCACACTCCTAGAAGTTTCTGCAGACAGGTCCCCGCTCGAGCTCCCAACTCCCCGCTCGAGTGTCACTCCCAACCTTCCGCTCGAGCGGCCAATCCCCCGCTCGAGCGTCCAACACTACACAGGAAATACTGGATGGGTGATATTCCCGCTCGAGCGCCAAAACCCCCGCTCGAGCGCCAAAACCCCCGCTCGAGCGGACAAGCAACAACAGGGTCCCCGCTCGAGCGTCAAACTCCCCGCTCGAGCGGACAGGTCAAAATCTGGGCAACTAGTTTAGGCATCTAAACTCAACCGACCTGTCACAAACTTGCCCAACACATCCTATAACTCAAAAATAAGAAATTAAAGGACGATAACAACAATCTGATAACAACGGAGTCTACGGAACATAAGTCCTGATACAACAATCAAAGGAAAAGACCGGGGTCGCTATACTTGAGATTGATAATTTAGTTGTGTACAGCCTTTTCCTTTGCTGCAATTCAAGACTTCCTCCATCAAACACATTGAAAACAGTAGGTATGGTTTAACTTGATTTTTATTTTTTTTGAAGTACATTAGTTAGTGTGATTTGTAGGTTCTGGATGAAGTCTTAATGAAGCGGAAAGAGACTGAATGGTGAGCTTTTTGAAAAGTGTATAGGTAGTGTTATTGCACATGGTTAAATTTGAATGCAAGTGTTTATTCATTATCTTCATGGGTTTTAGGTTCATTGAAGGAGACTTTGATGCGTATGTGGAAAGAATTCGAAAACCTTATGTATGGGTGGAGAGCTTGAGTTGCTGATGGCATCCCATCTTCTCAAGTGAGTTCTATTCATTGTTTCAGTGAAGCATTTATGTTGTCCGTATGAAGCAATTTATGTGCAAAAAATAATATCATAGTGTTCATCAAAGTATTTTTGCATATTGGCTCATATACAATGATATTTGTCTATTTATTAGTTTGACAGAAGGGTTTGTTTGCCTCATGAAAGTGTTTTTATATTAAATTTATAATCTATATAATAAGATTGAAGGGTTGGGATTACAATTATATTCTAATCCCAATATTATTTACACCGTGCCTTCAGGTACGGACATACGCTAGTATATATATATGTTAAGGCATCTATTTGATTAGGGAATCTTCATACTCCAATTTAAAGTACCTCTTACAGCATGGCATCAGAAGATTCAACCTTCACTTTTTGTGTATGGTTTAAATGAAAGTCTTCATCACAAAGGCTTTGATCTAGCTTATCTAAAAACAAATTATACGTGCCAAGAATGTTGCATACGAAGCTACAATAACAGTACAAAACAAGAATAATTGTATATAGATTATGCTCTTTAGTGAACAATGAAGTACCTTTCAACTTATCAATACACAGCATGCCGTGGGGTTCTCTAGCATGACCATAATGACCAGTAAATCATCAACATCCATCTACCCAGTCGCAAACTCGACTTCACTCCAGTCAATTGACCTCCTAACATGACATTCTCAACTCAAACCCAAGTGGAGGACTACGTACCTCTGTTTCTTTCTTTATTGGGTAGTCTCATTGAGAGGTGTCAAACACATATAATACATACATATCCATTGCATATATTACTTGACACACGTACTTAAATTTTTATTTTTTTATTTTTTGGTGTACTCATACATATCTACTATGTATCCAAGCCGTATCGTATCTCAATCTAAACAATATTTTCTTCTACTACAGAGACAAAATTCCTTGCAGTAGACTTCTTTTTTATTTTTACTTTTATGCTTAGCATAATTTTAAAATTAAGCTATAATTTGTAAGTTATTTAATATAATGACATTTAATTTTGATTTATACTTTAACTTTTGACATCAAATGTTAATTGTAGGTTGAATCTTAACAAATTAACCCTTCAATCAATTTTTGAATTGCTCCAAATTAAAAATAATATTTTTTTTATAAACATATCAAGCTGTACCCGTATTTTACTTTTTTATTTTTTTTATTTTACTGTATCAATATACCCATATTATACCAGTATCAGTACTTATATCCATACACGTGCTTCATAGTTGAGCATCAAGGATAAAATACAAACCAGTAAGGCGACCAAAAGCCTTAACCCTACTTCAATTATTTGGCGGAAAGATCATCTTCTGTAGGATTGTAGACAAAAGAAGCAAAGAATAGCAAACAGAATTAAATAAGCAATCTGAGGACCAACGAGGAGGCAATGAGTAGAAAAAACATCAACTCTTTACCGTGACAAAAGAAGCAAAGAATAGCCAACAGAGTTAAATAAGCAATCCGAGAACCAGTGAGGAGGCAATGAGCAAAGAAACATCAACTCGCTGACGTCAATACCACAATGTGTGAAAATCTCAAATCCTAAACAAGCTTTCGTTTAAATATATAGTGGACCAAAAAAATGATTGGAAAAAATAAGTTCAGTTCTAACTCAACTAAGTCCTGCTCATTTTTTGGATCTTCCATTAAAAATAAAATAAATAAATAAATAAAACTAAGCTTTCCATGGAGAAAAACAAGTTACTAGCAAGATGCAACAGTGAGAGGTAGGCTAACCCTATCCAAAAAGTAATATCCTCCCATATTTGCCAATTCGAAAAGTTAATGTAAAAACTGCAATGGCCCTGCCACAAAGTGATCTTGAAACATTTTTAAGCATAGCTAAAAAAGGGATATCAGTGTTCATTCCAAAATGCCAAATATCCATATATGAAATCCAAGGTCGGGGCAAACAAGTGCAGAGATGAGGGAAGAAGAGAAGTTAGCTCTCAAGTATCTAATGAAGTGGCTTATCCTGGCAACAGTTTTATTCAAATTTTGTATCTCCAATAAATTAAATTATCCATCTAATTTTTTCATTAAATCAGAAATTAGCTTGAGTTTCTTCTAATAAAAGTAGTAGGTGGCACGACACCATAAAGCAAGAAGGTGAAGATCCATCCTCCCATTGCCAAACTAATTAACACCGCTTACCATACACTAGATATAATTAACCTTTCGTGTGCCAAGCATCTTTAGAAGGGTATTTCCTGAAAAAGATAATAGGATCGATAACACCTATTTGGCCAATATGAACTTACAAATAACAATTCTCTTACCACTTTGCATAGATGATGCTTTCGGTAGTGCTGGAAGTGTGGCAGCTGCAATTAACACACCACAGATTTCATAGCTTCTACTATAAATTCGACAAGAATACTAAAAGCCTTCTTTTTCAAATTAATTATAATAAATATGAGAGTCTACTATATATCACAACCTTGGAATACTTCCTACAATCTTAGTCTTGTTCATCATACATAACTATAGAACCGGAAAATTAATAGAAAGAAACACACAATCAAAGGGAAAATTTCTAGTCACAGAAGATTCAGGAAGTAGATAAGTTAACTACAAGGAAAATAAAATTCAGAATTGTCAATTTGGAGAAAAACTACTTAAACATTTAATTATTACCTGGTGATGCAACTGGTGCTCCCATTAATAGATTCCACCAAAATAGCAAATCAAACCCAAAGAACCACTAACCTAAAACAGGAAAAGATTCACTAAATTGCAAGGGTGACCAGTAACAGACCTCGAAGAGAGAAATCCTTGAGGCTTATTTGACAAAGATTACAAACATTGTGGGATTAGCTTACTGCAAATTAAAAATGCTGCATAATTCAAGGCTTGCAAGTTGGTAATCAGGCTTTGCTCCTGCAAGCAAGGCACATAACTCTCCATGGCATTGCTACAAGCTGTCTGGTTACTTATCACATTTCCACATTCTTTGGTAACATTTCGCATGTCGGGGAGAACCAGTGGGCAGACTAGGCCAGGTAGTAAATGATTTAAAAAGAAAAGAAGATAAATGAGTTATCCGTTGGTGTTGGTATTCCCGAATAAACTTAGATCAGATATTAATAATAAAGTAGCAATTAATGAATGATTTTAGATTTTAGAGATCATGCGGGTAGAACCAATGCTTATATATCATTACAACTAAGGCAGAATGAAAACAATGCTTTTTATTTTCTTGTATTATTTCTCTTTTCACAAAAAGTTGCAATTACTTATATATCATCACAACTAAACTAGCCTTCCCAACTAATACAAAACAGAACTCTTAATGAAATTCTCTTTTCTTTTCTTCTTTTCATCTGCAAATGCATACCTTTTTTACACTGTGTGTGAGTGAATTTCCGATCACACTGCCCTCCTTAGTAATCCAGCTGTAGAACACAGGCAGAGCAGATGGCACCCTGTAATCTGCACAGAAAGAAAAGGCTCCGGCGGTGGTTCTTCCACCCCGGGGCACTCCGACGATCAAGTCAATATCTCTCAAAGATAAAACAAGTGCTTAAATTACTGCTCAAGACTAGAAATTGCGTACCTTAGACCCGCCGGGGGTGCCTCTCTTTTATAGTTTTTCTCTATCCTAGTCCCACTAGAAGTCCTACTTCCATGGACTCTAATTCTGGACTCATCTTGGACTCTTTAAGAGATAAGGATAGACTCCCCGAGAGTTTTACCTATATCCATCTTGTAGTCTTTCTTCTTTCTAGGACTCCTGTCCCTTATCCACTTATCTCGGATTCCGGTATCCTCGGAGATAACCTCGGCACCCCGAGATCACCTCGGCGTAACTGTCGTGACACGTGGCACCTCGGCTGACACTTCGGTGTCACCTCGGCCACGTGTCGGTACTCAGAAAATATATCCCCACAACTGCCCCCTAGGTTCTATTACCTCGGCATTCTGAGGTGATGGAACCTATGTTCGAACTTTTTCTCGTACGTCGGCTCAAGAACTTTCTAGCCGAGATCATTTATTTTCAGGCCGACATGTCTTCATCTAAGAACAAGAATTCAGATCAATTTCCCTTCGCGCATGAGCTGTCATGCACTATTTTTCAACTGTTTCACTGACGCGTTTTTCCCTTATTCGTCCGTGCTGGTGACGCGTCCATAAGCCGTCTTTTCTCAGCTTGCGCCGTCTGACGCATGCGTTAACCCAGGCGCAATAATTGCTTTTGTTTTGCCGCCGTTTCATGTTTTGGACAAAAACGTTTGCCTCTCTCTTTCCTTTCACTTCTGCATTTGAATACTCTACATTTTCTCTCTCTAAAGCTTTCTTTCCTTCGAATCTGCCATTGCCCCAAGCTCTGAGCTCTGCAACCATCTCCATCTACTATTTCTGCGAAGCTTTGGCCACTGTTGCCTCTGTCGCCTGATCTCGGCAAGGCTCACTCCGGCCTTCATCTTTTCTGGTAAGCAACTGGCTTTTCTCCTCCAGTTCTTGATTCATCCCTGAAATTTCTTGCCATTGTTGTTCTGCTCTCTATTTGACTTGTGAATCGTTCACCTGTGTGTACTATTTTCTGGTTTTTTGCACATGTTATGAACATTCGCACTGTTGCACTCTTTGTTCTTGGTCTTCCACCCTTTCTGTTCTTGAGTCTGAGACTTCGTTTTTGCTTTTCTGTTTTTCCAGATTTCTGCCTTCCATACTCGTTTTTCGTAGATTTAGGTTTGGGATTTGCTTATAGAACCATCAATCCTTAGGAAAAACTGAAACCATCTTCACCAATATACTCCTAGATTTAAGCCGAGGTTCCAAGAACCCTGTAGATCTCCTTCTTTGTAGCCAAATACTTGTATTCCAAAACCATGGGTGTGTGGAGAAATAGGGTTAACACCCCAACCAAATTAGAATTTTTAGCAAGAGTTCTCAATCCCAGAGGATGTCCATCTCAGACTAGCTGGGGAGAAAGACTCCATTATGCCTGAGGATGATAACATACCCTTTCCTGTTGTAGCCTTCGTCCAATGTGGACTTCGGTTCCCTCTAGATCCCCTCTTTCGTGAAGTCCTTCATTACTACACCCTAAACCCCATGCAACTCACCATAAACGCCTATAGAACACTCAATGGTATAATAGCCTTAGCTCGGCAGGAGAGTGTTAGGATCACTCTTGCCGATATCCAATACTGTTACACCATGTGTGCCCTCAACCTTAAGGAAAAAGGTTTTGTGTATTACCTCAAGCCGAGGTCCGCCGAGTTTAAGATCGTAGCCGACCTTCCAGACTCGAACAAAGGGGCTTGAGATGATTATCTCATCGCTTCTGGGAACTGGGAATTTGGCCCAGATGAAGAAGTTCATCTCTTCCCTCTTCCTCGAACGGTCAAGGAGGGCAAGGGTAAGATCCCTGTGTTAACTGCTTAACTGTTGCTTTCTTCAATTTTCAAAAAATCTTATCTGTTTCTGATATTGTGTTTCTTTTTGCAGACGTTCGCAAGCCTCCCAAGAACTTCCGCCAATCCTATTACCCTGGGAAAGGCCTGAAGAAGCTCTTGGACCTTCCTCTCCAGAAGCACAAGGCTCCCCTGGTGTTGAATTTCATCCCAACATACAGATCAACTCTTCCCGACGTTCCCAAGAGGAAGAAGAAAAGCTCCTCTCCTCCTTCTGCTACCACTCTGCTAACTGCATCAACATCTCGGGCTGATCAAGGGTCATCCTCCGATCCAGCCGATCTACCATCGACTTCTGCCCAATACTTGATCCCAGTAACGGAAAGAAAGCGTCGGCGACGTCTTGTAAAAACTGCCGAGATGGTTCGCCCGAAGCCAGTTGTTCTAGATCTTCTTGCCAACCTTCCAGACGACGCTGAACCAACTCAACCTTCGCCACCACCAAAACCAAAACGAGCCAAGAAGGCTCAGCCAAAGACCAAGTCTACTGATGCTGAAGCTGAGGATGCTGTGCCCATCTCACAACTAGCCGAGAACATGAAAAACGCCTCGACTTCGGCAAAAAGGCCCGCAGAAACGCAGCCAGCGGAGTCCCAAAGATCGAAGAAGCCGAGGTCTTCTTCTGTGAAAACTTCGAAGTCCAAGATACCGAACGTCCCATGGGCCCCCACATTTACCTTGGAAGACAGGCCAATACTGGCCAATGAGAGTGCCGAGGACATAAATGTCGGCGTAGCTCTCAGTACTGCACTGCTTCTGCCTGGTGATTTGGAGCGAAATGCTGAAAATAGTGAATATGAGAACTACGCTTTAATGCTCCAACACTCAGTTCAGGTAAGTGTTCCAGTTTGGTACTCGTCCTTTCTTTTTGTTTCACACTTTGAATTTTTCCTAACACTTCTATTTTCTGTCAGGCTGTCCAGTACGCCCATTCCTTTTCGATGCAGTCATTTGAAAGTCGAGAAAAGTTGGCCGAGATGAAGAAGGAGTTCTCTGCCCTTCAGAAGATCCATAAAAGGGATCAATTAAAGATGAAAAAGCTAGAGGATCAGGCCGAGGCGGCCACAAAGGCCCAGCAGATAGCTCTACAAAAAGCTGAGGCTGCTGAAGACATCAGGAAGGTCGCCGAAGTCGAGAAAAAAAAGGCCGAGGTTAAAAAGGCTCAAGCCGAGAAAGAACTGAGAGAGGCTCTGGCCACCAAGAAAGTCGAAATTGACGCTGCCGATGAAAAGGCCTACAGTCAGGGTATGGCCGACGTCGCAGAAGATTATAAGCTTCAGGTCAAGCAGGCATGCAACAGGGGATTTTCCCTAGGTTGGAACGCTTTGGCCAAACAGCTTGATCTTCCTGCCGACTCGCCCTGGCGCAAAACCAAAGCCATTCGTCTTCCCTTTTCTCTTCCTCCACCTCCAAGCCAAGTTGAAGAAGAAGCTGAATCTGAATCCGAGGCTGAGGATGAAGATGAAGAGAATAAAGATAACGAGGCCTTAGTAAGGAAGCCCAAGGACGCCAGTGAGACCAAGTCTCCTCCTGAGGGTGATCAAGTCATGGACTTAACGCTAGAGGAGGATGAGGAGGTTGAGAAGGTTGAGAAGGTGCCCAAGGAAGCTAACACGAGCGTGCTATCTTCTGACCTGCTTCTGGCTGAGAAAACTGTTGAGAATACTCTGGCCGAGATTGACGCCGAGATTGCAGCAAATAAAGAGGCCGAGGTCGTAGTAGACAAGGATGCTGAGGCTGTGATAGAAGAAGACGCAGAGGTTGTGAAGCAAAAAGATGCCGAGGTGGTTCTGCCAGAGCGTTCGGAGGTTTCATCCCAGCCATCTGTTCAAGTTGAAGAAGTTTGAATGTCTTTTGTATTTTCTTCTCTGTATTTTGTTGCTTTTCTTTGTTCTTTGGATAATGTAAGCTTCATCCTTTTGGCCGATGTGCCTTTTTGTTGCTTAAGAACAATTCACTTCAGCTAGGCCATTGTGCCTTCTTCATATACAACTGTTTTTATCTTTATCCTTCAGTCTGTAATTCTCCATTGCTTCTGTATACTTAGAATATTTCGCATGATTCATATAACTCTTCCCTTGCACAATCTTCTCGGGGTTACATACCTCGGGTATAACAATTCGGGTATGACAACTTCAAGTTTTACGTCGGCAAGATACTGACTTGTAAATTGCTGTAAATTGCTGCAAATTTCAACAGATGATAACATGTCGGCTTAACTTCAACTTGGAAATTGCTACAAATTTCAACAAGTAAAGATAAGGAATTCATCTCGGCTTATCTTTAACTTGTAAATTGCCACAAATTTCAACAAGTAAAGATAAGGAATTTATCTCGGCTTATCTTTAACTTGTAAATTGTTACAAATTTCAACAAGTAAAGATAAGGAATTTATCTCGGCTTATCTTTAACTTGTAAATTGCTACAAATTTCAACAAGTAAAGATAAGGAATTTATCTCGGCTTATCTTTAACTTGTAAATTGCTACAAATTTCAACAAGTAAAGATAAGGAATTTATCCGCTTATCTTTAACTTGTAAATTGCTACAAATTTCAACAAGTAAAGATAAGGAATTTATCTCCGCTTATCTTTAACTTGTAAATTGCTACAAATTTCAACAAGTAAAGATAAGGAATTTATCTCGGCTTATCTTTAACTTGTAAATTGCTACAAATTTCAACAAGTAAAGATAAGGAATTTATCTCAGCTTATCTTTAACTTGTAAATTGCTACAAATTTCAACAAGTAAAGATAAGGAATTTATCTCGGCTTAACTTCAGTTACGCATTATCTTAGATTAACTACGGTTAAACATAATCTCGGCTTAACTTCGGCTAAGCTTTACTGTCTTTTCTCTGCCCCCAATGTGAACCTAAGTTCCACTTGGGTTCTCATTATTCAAAAAACAATATTGCACATAGTTTCATAAGTTCTGGAAAATTCTGCTGAGATTTTATTGATCATATCGGCAAAAAATCAAACAGGCATCTAACGATAGAAAAACTTTAAATTACAAGTGTTCCATGGTCTAGGCAATGCTTTGCCTTCATTATCTTCGAGCCGATATGCCCCATTTCCTAACACCGAAGTAATTTTGTATGGTCCTTCCCAGTTTGGGCCAAGCTTGCCCTCTCTGGGATCCTTCTTATTGCCGACGACTTTCCTCAAGACTAGGTCGTTGACTTGAAAATCCCTGGGATTGACCTTCTTGTTGTAAGCTTTGGCAAGCTGTTGCTGGTATGCTGCGAGCTGGATTGCAGCTTTCTCTCTTCTTTCTTCTAGTAGATCCAGATCTCGGGCTAAGAGCACATCATTAGTCCCGTTCTCAACTCCCTGGGTTCTGATCCCTAGGATGCCGATCTCCAATGGAATGACTGCTTCTGTGCCATAAGCCATGGCAAAGGGGGATTCCCCTGTTGATCTTCTCGGCGTAGTGCGATATGCCCAGAGTACGTTAGGCAATTCGTCTACCCACTTTCCTTTTGCTGCCTGCAGCCTCTTCTTTATCCCATCCAGAATTACTTTGTTGGATGCTTCGGCTTGCCCATTACTTTGGGGAAAGCTTGGTGTTGAAAAGTAATTCTTTATCTTGAACTTTGCACAAAAATTCTTGATAAGTTTGCTGTCAAACTGCGTTCCGTTGTCGGCAACAATTGCTCTTGGAATCCCAAATCTGGTGATGATGTTTTTCCAGATGAAGTTCTTCACATCCACATCTCGGATTTTGGAAAGAGGCTCTGCTTCTATCCACTTTGTGAAGTAGTCTGTCGCCACTAGTAAGTACTTCCGCTGCCCAGTTGCTTGGGGCAATTGTCCAATGAGATCCATTCCCCACTGGGCAAATGGCCAAGGGCTGGAAACCGGGTTCAGGTCGGCAGCTGGCTGATGTATCAAAGGTGCAAACCTCTGGCATTGTTCACATTTCTTCACATAGGCTTCTGCATCTTTTTGCATATAGGGCCACCAATACCCCTGGGTAATGGCCCTGTGAGCTAACGATCTGCCCCCTGCGTGGCTTCCACAAACTCCTTCATGAATTTCATATAGAAAATCCTCGACCTGAAGAGGGTGTACACACCTTAAAAGAGGTCCACTGAAGGATCTTCTGTAGAGATGTCCTTCTGCTGTCAGACTGAATCTTGCCGACTTCAATCTGACCTTGTGTGCTTCTTTTCGATCTTTTGGTAGCTTTCCCTCTTTTAGGAATGCAATAATTGCATCCATCCAGCTTGGTCCCATGTCCACACATAATGCCTCTTGCATCGTGTTCGGTGGCTCTATGCTCGGGCCTTCTAGGTAATCGATCATTATTGTCCTCGTCTTTCTAGATATATGATGGTAAGTCTGACCCTAACTTCCATGTTGGATTATTTTTGAATTCAATGGCATTATACAGTGGGAATGAGCCGTTGCTCTGCAAAGTGTTCCCTTCATCCTTCGGGGAGATTGCATCAGACTGGTTCCACAAATTACCGAAGGGGAGCGTGAAGACTTGGGAAGGTCTGGCCGAGATGTTTGTGGCCTGATTCATAACAAACAAACTGCAGCCATTAAGGGTGGATGCATTGATGGCTCTGAAGATCGGCAAAGACGAAAGCCTTAGAAATTGTGTGAGTGAATTTCCGATCACACTGCCCTCCTTAGTAATCCAGCTGTAGAACACAGGCAGAGCAGATGGCACCCTGTAATCTGCACAGAAAGAAAAGGCTCCGGCGGTGGTTCTTCCACCCGGGGGCACTCCGACGATCAAGTCAATATCTCTCAAAGATAAAACAAGTGCTTAAATTACTGCTCAAGACTAGAAATTGCGTACCTTAGACCCGCTGGGGGTGCCTCTCTTTTATAGTTTTTCTCTATCCTAGTCCCACTAGAAGTCCCACTTCCATGGACTCTAATTCTGGACTCATCTTGGACTCTTCAAGAGATAAGGATAGACTCCCCGAGAGTTTTACCTATATCCATCGTGTAGTCTTTCTTCTTTCTAGGACTCCTGTCCCTTATCCACTTATCTCGGATTCCGGTATCCTCGGAGATAACCTCGGCAACCCCGAGATCACCTCGGCGTAACTGTCGTGACACGTGGCACCTCGGCTGACACTTCGGTGTCACCTCGGCCACGTGTTGGTACTCAGAAAATATATCCCCACAACTGCCCCCTAGGTTCTATTACCTCGGCATTCTGAGGTGATGGAACCTATATTCGAACTTTTTCTCGTACGTCGGCTCAAGAACTTTCTAGCCGAGATCATTTATTTTCAGGCCGACATGTCTTCATCTAAAAACAAGAATTCAGATCAATTTCACTTCGCGCATGAGTTGTCATGCATTATTTGTCAACCGTTTCACTGACGCGTTTTTCCCTTATTCGTCCGTGCTGGTGACGCACCCATAAGCTGTCTTTTCTCAGCTTGCGCCGTCTGACGCATGCGTTAACCCAGGCGCAATAATTGCTTTTGCTTTTGTTTTGCCGCCGTTTCATGTTTTGGACAAAAACGTTTGCCTCTCTCTTTCTTTTTACTTCTGCATTTGAATACTCTACATTTTCTCTCTCTAAAGCTTTCTTTCCTTCGAATCTGCCATTGCCCCAAGCTCTGAGCTCTACAACCATCTCCATCTACTATTTCTGCGAAGCTTTGACCACTGTTGCCTCTGTCGCCTGATCTCGGCAAAGCTCACTCCGGCCTTCATCTTTTTTGGTAAGCAACTGGCTTTTCTCCTCCAGTTCTTGATTTATCCCTGAAATTTCTTGCCGTTGTTGTTCTGCTCTCTATTTGACTTGTGAATCGTTCACCTGTGTGTACTATTTTCTGGTTTTTTGCACATGTTATGAACATTCGCACTGTTGCACCCTTTGTGCTTGGTCTTCCACCCTTTCTGTTCTTGAGTCTGAGACTTTGTTTTTGCTTTTCTATTTTCCAGATTTCTGCCTTCCATACTCGTTTTTCGTAGATTTAGGTTTGGGATTTGCTTATAGAACCATCAATCCTTAGGAAAAACTGAAACCATCTTCACCAATATACTCCTAGGTTTAAGCCGAGGTTCCAAGAACCCTGTAGATCCCCTTCTTTGTAGCCAAATACTTGTATTCCAAAACCATGGGTGTGGGAGAAATAGGGTTAACACCCCAACCAAATTAGAATTTTTTAGGCAAGAGTTCTCAGTCCCAGAGGATGTCCATCTCAGACTAGCTGGGGAGAAAGACTCCATTATGCCTGAGGATGATAACATGCCCTTTCCTGTTGTAGCCTTCGTCCAATGTGGACTTCGGTTCCCTCTAGATCCCCTCTTCCGTGAAGTCCTTCATTACTACACCCTAAACCCCATGCAACTCACCATAAACGCCTATAGAACACTCAATGGTATAATAGCCTTAGCTCGGCAGGAGAGTGTTAGGATCACTCTTGCCGACATCCAATACTGTTACACCATGTGTGCCCTCAACCTTAAGGAAAAAGGTTTTGTGTATTACCTCAAGCCGAGGTCCACCGAGTTTAAGATCGTAGCCGACCTTCCAGACTCGAACAAAGGGGCTGGAGATGATTATCTCATCGCTTCTGGGAACTGGGAATTTGGCCCAGATGAAGAAGTTCATCTCTTCCCTCTTCCTCGAACGGTCAAGGAGGGCAAGGGTAAGATCCCTGTGTTAACTGCTTAACTGTTGCTTTCTTCAATTTTCAAAAAATAATATCTGTTTCTGATATTGTGTTTCTGTTTGCAGACGTTCGCAAGCCTCCCAAGAACTTCCGCCAGTCCTATTACCCT
>JAPPVO010003756.1:0-12419 GCA_030407325.1 Camellia japonica | reverse complement strand
AGAGCAAGCTTTTCCTAAATTTTATAAGCCTTTCCCTAAATTTTACAAGCTTTCCCTAAATTTTATGGCTTTCCTAAAAGATGGTGGGTTTGGTAGGAGCTGTGGTTTGTTTGCCCACGGTTTGTTTGTTTGTTTTTTTTTTTTTTTTTTTTAGTGATAGAATTGGGTTTATTTAACACTAATTTTTATACTATTATATATATATTAGGTAGATTCTGAATACAATTAATTAATTTAGTTATTTATTTTCTTTCAAGAATAATTTAAATATGGGTTTTCACAAATAGTTAGAGGGAATATTCCCTATGTGCGTTGCACATAGGTTCCATCCTACATCATGAGGTGTCTATAAATTGCACCCACCCATAGCTTTACATATGATGGATTTTGGAAAAACAATTCTTGGGAGAGAACTGATTTCCCTTCTCCATTATCTACCTTGAGAGTGAAAGTGGGAGATCCATGGGAGAGCTTTGCCATTATTCTCTCTTTAACTACTTTGCCTTTTTCTTCACTCAATCTCTTATTTTCATCATCTCTTTGCTATTGTGTTCTTAGTTGTAACTGTTAAAGAATCTAAGTTTCTCATCATTTCTAGAGAATTCATATTCTCCAACAACATTCTGAACCCTCTTATACGGTTTTACTGCCCCTTTCACCTGTATAAGGCAAGGTTCCACAATTTTCTAAGCAACTTAATTCAAGGAACAACAAATACCTCACTACTTTCCATAAATAAATAAAGCATTTTCTTTCTTTTAACCAAGTTCAACTCCAGGCCTATATGTTGCATAGAGGAGTAGTGTGTGACTATTTGCATTTAAATAGCAAACAACTATTGAAATTTATCGAGTTCTCATCAGATCTATTGCTACTTGGCCTTTTGAGTTGGGTTTTATTTTGGAAATTAAAAATTATAGATAACATTCACTCAAAAAATTATATTTTGTCCCCGTTTTTGTTTTTGTGTGCCTATTATTAGTTTTCACACAAACCAAATGGAAGCTATAGTTTTCTTCTCTGACATGTTGAGTTATGTTCAAAATAATTGTTTAACCCTCTCCATTTGGTGGAAGAGAGAGAACAAAGTTGTAATTCCATGTTCATTTTTGTAAGAGTCTTTGGGCACCATTCTTCTTCTCTTGCCTTGAAAAACATAACTTGAGAACTCTGTTTGATGTTCGAATGCACATAGTCATGGATTTTGCCTCCCATTCAAAAGCTTTAATTATCCGTTAACCGATCAAATAATCTTCACCTAACCTCATTTTAAATTTTCCAACTTTAATAGTCTCCATCTAGTCCCATTTGAAAGTCATGTGATAATATAATATTATATGGTATCATTTTAAAATTTTCAACATTCAATAGTTTTCACCTAATCTCATTTGAAAGTCATGTGACAACTAAGGGCACGAGAGGAGAGACTTAGAAAATGGGTGGAATTTTGAAAGTCATCTTAATAAAATAAATATTGGAAGAAAAAATTTAGGGACAATAACCAATCACACCATTTGGACTATTAATCCTACTTATCTAACCAATCAAATGTGAGATTGGTAATTTGGAAGGGAAATTCTCTATAGAATGGGTCCCACGTATTTTTCAATCTAATTGACCCCCTAATCTTCGAAAATTGACAAGCCCAAAATGTATTGTTTGGCCTAACAACTGGGGAATGATGTGGAGATAGCACATCTATTATTTGTGTGAGGTTTATCATATCCATAATCATATTTTATTATTGAAAGAAGAAATGGTATTACCTTTATATTCAATTTTCATTAATTAAATTAGGTTGTGCTAAGAATACAAAAAGTTCTAATGCAAATATGATATGATACTGATGTTATTTCTTACTTAACCAAACATTTAAAGCTTTGCAATGCTTATTGTTACGGTGTGCAATGTCATAATTTTTACCATAAAAATATGTAATATTTATTATAAAAATACGTAACACATCACAAAAATACATAGCACGGTGTATATGGTGTATTTGTTAAAAAAAAAAAAGTATATATAGTACACACTCTTAGAGAGGCGTATACCATAAAATTTACCATTGAATAACTCGGACAATTTTGGTAAATCAAAGATAATTTTGGCTTGCAAGTTACGCTTGGGTGGACTTTGACAACTTTCTCAGCATAATTTAATTTGAGCTTGACAAACTCTCAACCCGTCTAAAATTAGGGATGGACTCAAGATTTTCACAAGGGGCAGCAAAAATATATATACTAACAAAAAATTTTTAAAAAAAATATAGTTTGCAATATCAATTTTCTATTGATATATAAAAAGCGAAAATAAGATGAAAACACATACAAATAAGCATTTTAATTTTATCCACACTGAAAAATATAACAATTACAAAAACATTTTTTGTACTAAAATAAGGTATCTTGAGTTGTAGTTGAGGCTCTTTCATGTCATTAAAAGCATCAATCAACTTTAAAATCTTGCAAAATGTTGTCCTCAATGAACATGATTAAATAATTAGCTAATATCTTGTTGTATTATCTGAAAATAGGTGTAGACATCCCATTTTTGACTGCCTTCAAGACTTGGGCACTACTGATGGTTTACTTGGTGTTGGAAGGTGTGCAGGGCACAGGTCCAGTTTCTTCGGCCAGGAGAGAGACAAATCTCAACTTCATACCCCATTGTGGAACAAAATTATTTTTGATGGTTTTTATACCTTAAAACCCTCTCTTTCAAAACATTTTTGAAATAAAATTCCCACGATGTTCCGACGCTCGCATTTCGGTAAATGTTGTGCTTTTCGGTAAACTGAGCAAGGGCAAAGTGGAGATGAATGAAAGAGAGTTGAAATCTTTGGAAAATGTTTCAAAACACCTTGCTAAGGGGTTTGGAGTTGAAGAAAAAGGAAAAGAGCGGAGAAACCAAGTTGGAGAAGAAGTTCGGCAAGGATCCGGGTAGAAGGGAGTCGAGCAGTCCTCGCTAAATCAAGCTTATCTATCTGCATACTTGGATTTTAGCTATGAGGCCACCGTCGTTAGAAAGAAGACTTCCGGGGCTTCATTTTTCACTTAAGAATCTCTTAAAGCCAAGTCCGGGTGGGGGAGATATGGTTGGTTGAAGTAGAGGATCAGCCCGGTTGGATCGAATCTGCGCGGCTTCACCAAAAAGGGCATAACTTTTTCCACAGGAGGAATTTTAATGCAAGGTTTGCGCCATTGGAAAGCTAACTTCCGGGGCTTCAATCTGGACATCCACCGGCACTTTTTGACCTTACCGGCTACCTACCGGCCATCCATTCATCCGACCGGCACAAAAGATTGCCGGCCGGCCAAAAGTGCCCAGAACTCAAATTTTTGACAGATATTTATCATCCAGCTGCTATACAATGTATCAGATATTTTCAATTGGGATATTTCGACCAAAAGCTCTTATTTTGATATATATAGAGCCTTATATCTCATATTGGGGGGGTGAGAACAAAAAAGCAAGTTTTGGGAGCTTCTCACTCTAAAAGACCCCTCTCTCTCTAGAAATTCCACAACCAAATCTCAGCCCTCTTTCTCTTCCTATATTGTGTGTATAGAAGTATATAAGTGCCCAAAAGTGAGTGTTCTTCCCATTTCTTGAGCCTCCACCCTTGATCAAACTTGCCTATATTGCAAAGGTGATTTCTTGGAGGTGTATTTGGAGCTCCTAAGGTTGGTTTTGGTTCAAGAAAAACCTGTTTTGGTGCAGAGCTTCAAGGGTAAGTTCCTACTTTTCTCAAGCTTGATTTTGTGCACTTGTATAACTACTTTTGCATGCTTCTTTTGGCCTGATTTTCAACTGTCAAAATCTCTATTTTTATGTGTTAAAAGTGGTGGATTGAAGTCCTTGTGAGTTAAGGGGTGTCCTCCCTTTGTTTGTTCCTTGTTTTGTGAGATTGTGATCCACCTTTGAGCTCTTTTAGGCAAACCTCTTTTGGGCCTAAAAACAACTTTTTTTCAGAGATTTTTCAGTGATCAAAAACCAGTTTTGAGGTCTCAAATAAGAGGGGTTAGCCCCTCCTCCTTGTAGCTAGTTGTTATGCCTTGTTAGGCTTGTAAAGTGGCATCTTTTTGTGGCTTGTTTTAGCTTAAGCCAAGCATGTTTTAGGCTCTATTTTGCCATGTTTCAGATCTGTTTTGGTCTGGTTGGGGCTTGGTTGCTTGCTTCATACACTTGTAGTGTAATTTTGCTCCCTAGCCTAGCTTATTTCATGCTTTAGCCTATCTTCCTAACATGTGCTAGCTTAACTTTGGCCTACAATAGTTCATATTTTGCTGTGATTAAGCTCTGTTTTGAGGTGTTAAGGTAGCTTGTGCATTGCTTTGCATGGTTGTGGTTTAAATGCTTAGAATGGCCTAAAGGAGAGCATGCTTTGCTAGTTTGTTTGGGCTATTTTCCAGCATGTTTTAGGCCCTAAATTAACATGTATAAACTCTGTTTTGGGCAGGATAAAACTCTCATACATTGCATTACATAGTTGTAGTTCATGTGCTTCAAGAGCCCATTGTTTGGGCATATCATTTGAGCTTGTTTTGGTGCATGATCATGGCATTTTCAGCATGGCTTTAGCATGTAGAAACACTGTTTTGAGGTGGTTGAGACCTGCATGCATTGTACCATATAGCTATGGTTTATGTGCTTCATTGGCCTCTTGTATGAGCATGCTTCATTGACTTGTTTTTGCCTTTGTTCCATGCACTTTGGCCACTGTTTTGGACCTAATTTAGGGCTGTCCAATTAGTGTAAGTCCCTCCCTTAGCTTGTGTTGCATGCTTACTTTGTATATTGTTGCATGCTTGGTCCCATTTATGTGATGTTGCATGTTTTGCATATTTGCACATTTGGGACACATCTCACATATGCCTTGCATGATTGTTGTCTAGGCCTTGCATGATTGATGTATGTTTTGCATTGCTTGTTTGCATGCCATGTTGCATACTAGCTAACATGCTTAGGTTGCATTGCATTGAACATGCATGCCTTGCCTCTTGAAATCAAGTGATAGAGGTTAGGCCTTTATGTGCTTATTTGGTTTGCATTTCATTCGACATGAAAATGCACACTTGGTTCTTGGGCCATCACGCATGGAAATGCGCGATTGATGGTCCGAGAACCAAGGACCATGTCCCTTTGAGCCTCAAACATGATAAGGGGCTTGTTTGGTGCATACATGGCTTGAATTACATTGCCATGCAAGACTTTGTCCTCTGCTACTGTCAAACAGGTTCTGCAGGAATTCATTGCCGATCGGCTTCATAGAGTGCCGACCGGCAATCTATTGGAGGCCGATGGATCCATTTTGTGCCGATGGCCACATCCTACTGCCGGTGGAAATTCTACTCAGCCGGTGGTGTCCCCCAGTGTCCAGGGAAGCATTCTTGAGACTTTGGTAATCTTCAGAGGGGCAGAGCAGGGAAAACAGAGGCAGCTTGCGCATGGCAGTGCAATTCCGAGCAAGACCGAGCATGCATTGCATTGGACCCGCTTCCCGAGGACTTTATTGCTTTCCTTAGCTTAGTTAAATTTGTAAATTAATTAAGTGGTCTGTAATATTTAATTAGCTTGTAGGTTAATTATTTGTATTATTCTTTTGGTCCCTCCGGGCGAGGGCAAATCTATAATAAGTGTGGGTGAGTGGTGTGTATGTCTTCCAACCCCCACTTCTTTCTTCCCTTTTACTTACCTGCTTATGATGGTAGATTAGGGCATATTTGAAAATTAGCATACCTTATGCAATGCATGCGTGCATCCATGCATTTGTCTTACATGCATCGGGCTCGGCGCATCATATAAACTGCATCGTATTTTCAATTCCAAATTGAATACATGCCACCTGAGCATTTCACATGCCATGCTTAGGATAGCCGGGCCTGTCTAATTGCATCCCGCATGTGTTGCATTAGCCATTTAACATGAACTAGGGACATGCATGTTTGCTAACTAGTTTATTGTTTTGGCACGAAGTACGATGTAAGTATTTATGCTTTAGCATCTCGCATGCGTGTGAATGTTAACATGACAGTATGCTTACCATGCGGCTAAATGCTTACATGAGATAAACTGCCTGAATGCCTGTGGGTGAAGGTTGGATTGTTTGAGTTGGAAAACTCGTTGAAATCCGTGTTTTAGCCTACTTGCGAGTAGCAAATTCTAAAGTGTTTTCAAAACAAACGGATATGCAATGCTTGTTTCCAAATTAGACGATCTAGTCTATACTTGTTTGCAGTGCGCATAACATAGTAATTCTAGGCTAATAACTGGAACAAGAACACATAATGTTTTCAAAATCGGATATCACGGTTAGTAGAGGCCGGTCTTCGGACCGGGCGAAAGGGGGTGCTCATAGCTGACCTTCCCCGATCGTACCCAAGCTCCCGAGCCAAGACAACTTTGGTGATGACGGACACGTGGCCTTTGGCACCGAGTCAGGGTTTCCTAAATTTCCCCATTAAAAAATATTTAGGTGGCGACTCTGTATCTGGCAAAGCAGTCCATGTTTGGCACTTCTTTTCAAAATCTGTTTTTCTTCAAAATGATTTGCCAGAGTTGGACTCTTTGGTTCAGATTAAGAACCGCAACAAACAACAAAAAAAGTAGTCCGAACTGTAGCGAGGTCCCACGCGGGCGCTGTTACAGTTTCTGGCGACTCTGCTGGGGATTTTAGAGAGCTTGACTCGAACTCGTGATATCCTATTTTGACTACACTTATGTGTTTCTTTGCATTGCATGTGCATTGGTGCGCCTAGGACACCGTGTTGGCCATCTGCTTTTCCTGAGCGGTTTGCTGGAGGCTTGTCTTGTCAAGGCATGACCATAAGGCTGACCGGTTGCGGGCTCTGCCAGTATGGGAACACAAACCCCGGTTTTACCGGGGCACCCTTTTTGACCATTCGACCTAGTGCATATCGAAATCCATAGTGACCATTCCAAACTAGGACAGGTTGCTTACCCGATATAGGTTGTTTGAAACCGCTGTGTGCGTAGTGAAACCCTAGCTCCTGACAAAATAGGACAGGGAAACCCTATTTTGTCAGGAGCTAGGGTTTCACTACGCACAAAACAGGACAGGGAAACCCTAGCTCCTGACAAAACAGGACAGGGAAACCCTAGCTCCTGACAAAATAGGACAGGGAAACCCTACACCAACATAGGGGTGTATTGGCTCTCATTTACCTGCTATGTGCTTTTAGAATGTATCTCTACAGGAATGCGCATATCAGTTTGCAAAGTCTTAATATCCGGCCTGAGGGCACCAGTAAC
Organism: Camellia japonica; assembly: GCA_030407325.1. NCBI lineage: Eukaryota > Viridiplantae > Streptophyta > Magnoliopsida > Ericales > Theaceae > Camellia > Camellia japonica. The sequence continues at coordinate 5,147 of JAPPVO010003756.1, read as the reverse complement.
AGTATTTTGGGGAATCAGTTATCTGTGGGTACCAGATTCAGACTTGGGGGCAATGATTCAGGAACAGTGATCAGTAATAGAATACAGTTGTTCAGCTTTGCTCGTATCCGTTCTAGTGAAATTGAGCTGAGATGCTGTCTGTTTTCTCTTTTGCTAGGGGTAGTCCTGGAATCATAGCTTCAGAAGGCTCCACTATCTCCCGGGTACATTGGACTAGTGCTGATAGGCTTTGTTAGATCATAAATTCAATTCAAGGGCAACCAGTGTTCTTTCGCTGAGGCAAGGCAAAGAAAGGCCAGTTAGGGCTCACCGGTTCATCTGATCCGACAGTCACCAGTCACATCATCAGCAGACCCGTGATGGCACAGGGTTCAGAAGAATTTGTGGCCGTGATAGCAGCGTTAAATCAGGGAACTGCCATGCAGGTTGAGACCGGTATTGAAACGCAGCGCCCATCTGGGGCATCTGCCTCACATCCAGCTTCGGGACCCCAGCCGAACTTTGATCCACTTCCGCCAGTTGAAGATTTACAGGGTTCAAATCCCCAAGAAGGGTTGGCTCAAGCTCGAGTTGTCAGGCCCCTGGTGCAGCCTATTGAGAGGTTTCAACCCTTTCATGTTGATGAGTTCAATCCGACTGCAGCGAAAGTTGCGAGCCTTGAGAAGCAATTCAAAAAGGCACAAGGCCTTAACTCCATTCCCGACATTGAGGATGGGCACACTGAGTCTGCCGTGCGGCTCCTAAACAGATTCAAAATGCCATATATTGACCGTTTCGATGGGTCTGGAGATCCAATGGTACATATCTGACTTTTCTTGGATGTCCTGAAGCTGATGGGTCTGACTAAGCCACAGAAACTCTCTCTGTATGGAAGAACCCTGTCGGGTGTAGCAGCCACTTGGTACGCTAAGTTGGAAGATAAAGTGAAGCAAAACTAGGAAGAACTGGCTGAGGCCTTTGTCGATCAGTATTCGTACAACACCCAAGTTGAAATGACCATCCAAGAGCTTGAAGCAACCCGCCAGAACCCAAAAGAGCCTTTTGTGGAATTTGTTGCCAGGTGGAGAGCAAAGGTAGCACAGATGACGGATCGTCGCGCTTCGGAGAGGGATCAAGTACAGATGATGGTGCGAAACCTCGAGCATGATATGTTGCAAAAGTTGATAGTCGCTCTGCTATTCACTTTCAAAAGTTTACATGAACTGGGGGTTCAGGTCGAGAACGCGTTCAACAGTGGGATCATTCCCAGAACAAGTGAACTGATAAGGAGGGTGATTTCAGGGAATACCAATGCTCGTAGTAGCGCTATTCCCAAACCCACCGAAATCAATACAGTTGCCACAACCGACCCTTTTGCCAAACCAAGCCTAGAACCAGCCGGCCTAACCCGAGCTCAGGGCAGAACTTTCACCCCCCTCTATATGAGCCTGACTAGCGCACTAAAAGCCTTGATGGAAAGAGGGCATCTCAAACCCCTTGATCCTCAACCTCTTCCTGACCCACTCCCAGTCAGACATAACCCCTCCAAGTACTGTGTGTACCATCAGCAGTGCGGTCATGGCACTGACCGTTGCTACCGCCTTCGTCATGAGATCCAAAATCTCATCGACAACCGGACGATAGCTCCACCTTCAGCCCCCAATGACCAAGTACCTCATCCACATCTCAACCTAATCCACACACTGGCCGTCCCTTACGACCCCAGCGTATACATCACCCCAGCCCATTTACCCAAACCAAATGTGTTTATCCCAGATAGCCTGGACTTATGCATGATGGGTGCATCTGAACCCCAATCATCTCAAATCCATGAACCCACTACTTCTGAGCTGATGAAAATGATTGAAGACCTTCAGAGAACTGTGGCAGATCTAGCCTTTGGGGTTTTGGCCCCATCATCGACCATATCACGTACCAGGGAGTTTGTGTCTAAAGGCTCCCTAACCTTGGGACAAGTCGCATTGGAAAAAGGCCAATCCCTTGACGAAATGGAAGCAAGTGAAAAGAACAAGGTAGGGGCAGGCATTGGCCCCCATGAACACCTTCGGTGGGATATTGAGGCTTTGAAAGCTGAAGGACTGAACAAAGAGCAAGTTCTTGCGGTTGTTACAGAGGCTGTGGATGACACTTTCGCCACCCAAAATGAGCAGTCTGAATCAAGGGGCAAGCCGGGAGAAGGGCCTTTGTACCAGGAATGTTCCTTTCAGCCCTAATCCCATGCTCGAAAGAGATCAGCAAACCCAGTCAACGCCTGCCAATCCCTTTGCTGGTGCATCCAGCAAAACTCCACAAACCTCAAAATACCCACCTCGAGGCTAGAGGGTGTTCGCACCACTGTACATGTCTCTATCAGCAGCCTTGAGGGTCCTGATTAGAGAGGGGGATTTGAAACCCTTGGAGCCACGACCACTGCCAGATAGACTTCCTCCCTCCCATGATCCGGCCAAGTACTGTGCCTTTCATCAGCAAGTCGGCCATGTCACTGATAGTTGTTTCCGTCTTCGCCACGAAATACAAGATCTGATTGACAATAAGGTCATCGTCGCACCAACTCAGGAAAGTCTATCGGCACTTGATCAGTGAACTTGTGGGGGATAATGTGATGTGATCGGGAGATGAACCACCTGCGGATGGCGCTCAGTTTACTCTAGACGTGGGAATGGCACGCACTGTTTTGAGCAGTATGCAAATACTAGTTTTGTACTTTCTGGCTTGGGTATTGAGCCAGTTCTATTGTTTTGTTTTGAGTCTGTCTCTTTGTTTTGAGTCAGTCTTTTTGGTTAAGGTCTGTCTTGTTGTATCGAGTCAGTCCTGTTATGTAGGAGTCGGGTGATTCCGGGGGTGTTACCTCGGACATCACCATTTTGTTTTGTGTTTGTCTTTTCACTTTCTTCTGAGTCTGTTTCTGCCTTGGAGCCAGTTACACCAGAAGATTTGAATGGAACAGCAGTGATTTTCACACTCTTGTGTTTGTATCTGCCATGTGCTAGTTGTGCCAGAAATTCTAAATGAGATGACAGTATTTGATAAGAAGCTGTGACTTTTATGTGCCTTAAAATCATTGCATTGACCTAAGCTTTTCAAAACTTTTTCTAACACTGCGGTGAAAACGAAGAGGAAGGAATTCCTCAGGTTTTACAAAAATTTGATCAACTGAGAGAAAGAGAGGCGTGCTAAACCCTTAATGAATGAAATCATGCTTGTTAATGTGAGTACTGGGAAAGATCCTGGCTTGATCCAGATTGGTTCTACACTGTCTTCAGCGCGAGCGACTGGTCGCTTCCTTAAAAGATTTCAAAAAAAAAAAAGTTTTGCGCGGTCCTGCGAAGACCTGTGTAGAATTGCTCTTGAGATTGTGCAGCCTAGGATTGCTCTCAGCCTCGAGACTCGACCCCTTGCTTTCAAACCTTCAACTCGGATTCAGAATGTTCAATGGCCAACCACAATGTGAGGCCTGTGTGGCCAGATTCGAAGCAGCCCTCGAGCTAGGGGCAGGAAAGTCAGATCAAGAAGGTCAAATGTCATCAAAAGAAGCTTGCAAAGCTAAATCAGAAATACCTCTCGAACTGGGGGCACAAAAATGTCAGATGCGCTCGAAGAGTAAAAAATGAGTCACCGAGTTCCTATCCACAACACTAGAGGCAAATTCAGCCCCCATGGGATGAACTCCTGCATCGTCAGCAAACAACAACCATTCTCCTGGATTCAGATGCCTTCAGGATCTCAAAACCATTCGACATGGACAAAGCTACACTTTTATCCTTGAGAGGCTCGCTGGGCCGAAAACCCGAAAGGGCGGCCCAGGCAAAAGTTAGAGCAAGAAAAGAAAAAGAAAAAAAAAAGAATGAAGAAAAAATGCAAAAAAAAAAAGAAAAGAACAAAAAGAAAGAAAAAAGAATGAAAAGATACAAAAAAAAAATTGAAAAAAAAGAAGAAGAACAGAACTCGCAAGGTCGAAAACCCGCAACGGGCGCCTTGGCAAAAGTTAGAGCCTAAAAAGGAGAGGTTAATACCCGAGTGTACCTTAACCCCGAACTACGTGAGGCTTGATTCCCATCTTTGGGATACGTAGGCAACTTCATTCTGAAGTCCAGCCCTAAAACACTTCAAATTCAATTGTGTCCATGAAATGGTTTTGATCATCTTTGCCTTCTCTGTATCCGAGAGTTCGGTTGTGATCATCACTCTGAAGGATTGATTTCAATGCGCTGCGGTGCCATTCAGACAAGGGGAAACTTTCCGTTGCCATTCAATGCACTGTGGTGCCATTCAAACAAGGGGCAACTTTCCGTTGCCATGCAGCTCTCTTCAAGCAAGGGGCAATTTTCCTTCAGATCCGAGGTGGTCCATATCGAGAGTAGGTTTCATGCTCGCCCAGTAGTGGCCGTTTGCAAAAACAATTTTTGAGAATTTTACTGAAGTTGACTATTTTCTCGAAAATTGTTCCATCTTTTTCAAAAATTGGACCATTTCTTGGACCCAAAAAAGAAAAATTTTCAGTGCTCATAGCCTAACTTGCATGATCTTCAAATCAAAAATCGAACAAACATGTTAATCTAACTCTCATGTCGGTCAAAATTACTTTAGCAAAAGCTCAAAAATAAAAAAAAAATGGTCAAAATGATGAACTAGGGGCATAGTTGAGTCAGGCTTCCTGTCTTTTCCCCATTGTCAACATACTCGCCAAGAAGGGCACTCTACCTGCCAGAAGAGGGCACAACTGAAGTCAACAACAAAGGGCAGAAAGCTCTCTCATCCTCCAAACAACGAGGTATCAAGCCAAGTGCGAAACACGCACTGGAATGGGGCCAGATATTCCATTCCCTCATCTGGACAGATCTAACCACGTCCAAACTCCCCAGCAGGGCATCATCAACCAATGTCTGCCACAGATTTGCTACACACCCAATCGCAGCGCAGCCCCTCTGTGGAAGAATCTCACTATTGTGAACAAGAAAAGAATCTAGCAGAATGCTAGGGGCAAGAACCCGCAACTTCCTGTTTATCCATCAACCACCCAGGGGAGGGATAAAAAATGAGAGATTAAAGAATAAAGAGATGTGCGTTGAGAGAAAAAGTGAGAAAAGGGCTTTTTCGTGAAAAATAGAGCTTGAGGGCCGAGTGATGTGAGGATCACAAATGAGAAA
>JAPPVO010003755.1:0-14087 GCA_030407325.1 Camellia japonica | reverse complement strand
TACTGTTTACTGTTATGCTAATGGATGTACCACATATGACTGATTGACTGAAAGACTGAAATACTGATTTAATGAACTGTTTTCATTACTGTAAGGACATTCATTCTAAACCCTTTACGCATTATGTTATTCACTGGGCTTTAGCTCACTGCTCATATATATATGTAGGTGTACAGGCACCGGATCAAAGCTAGAGGCGTCGGGGTAAGCTCCAGTTTTGTCAAGCCAACCAATGTGCCTCACTGCGAGGTTCCGAACCTGCCAAGCTATGGCTTAGGGGTGTTTTTATTTCCCCTCTGTCTTGTACGTTTTGTAACACTGTATAGACTGAACGTTTTGCACTGTACTGTTTATAGGGATTAAGTCCCTGTTCTGACTGTTGTAATGATATGCATACTGTTTCGTACTGTTCTGTATAAATGTATGAAAAATCTTTTTGGCATACAGACTGTCACAGCTCATTGGACATTGTTTATTTACTGTATTGGCTTCCGCCAAGCCCCTGTACTCTGTTTTACTGTATTACTGTTAAGTAGGCCTTCGGTAATCTAAGATTACTGGCCGGTTACGGTGCTAAACCCATAGGGCCGGGTTTGGATCGTGACAGGATCACACTTCAAAATTAATTGAGAGTTGAGAGAGATTGAGAGTTTAAGAGAGATTGAGAAAGTTAGAGAGAGAGAGAGAGAGAATTATTTGTGAGATTTATTTTGAAAATTGAAGGATATTTATAGTAGTTTTAAGGAGTGAAATAAATTTATAAAATATATATATATATATTACTGTTTTAATTATGACCGTTTGTATATATATTACCGTTTGAATTTTTTTATGACTGTCTGTCTCTATTAATTTATGACCGTTTGGATTTTATTTTTTTTTTTTCATTCGATGAATGAAGAAGAGTGTGAGTTCAGTGATTGATAAGATGTAACAGACTAGAGTAGACTAGGCTAGTAGAGGTAGGGCAGACAGACTTTTCTTTTCTTCAATGTAATGTCATTTCGACTTCTATAACAGCCAGTGGGTCCCACTCCCACTCACACACTCCATTTCTTTTTTTTCTCTCTCTCTGTTCCATTTCAGCTACTATAACAGCTACAGTGGGTCGTCCTACTCCCACACTCCATCTCTCTCTCTCTCTCTCTCTCTCATCTCTTGTTCCTGTGGCGGGCCAAAGAAAAAAAAAAGTTAATTTGATTTTAATTTAATAAACTATTATTATTTTTTGTTTTTTTTTAAATTATGAATGTTATTTATTTAATTATATAAATTTTTATTTAAGTTCTTGTAATTCAATTAGAGATAATTGTACAAATTATTAACTATTAACTATTACACTATTTTTTGTAACAATCCAGATTTTTAATTATTCTGTAAAATTATACTAATATTATTTAATTTCAGTTCAGAAAATATATAATTTATTATATATTATTATGCATAATTTTGTAAAAAAATATAATTATTAAAAATTTAGGGGCCAAAATATAAATAAATAATCAAATTAAGTTTGGATAGGCTTGGATTAATAGAGAACTAATAAGGTAGTGACACGTGTCAGCTAACTGGGGCTCACGAATTGAATTGTATAAATGGGGGGAGAAGTTGACTCAAGAAGAAGGAAAGGAAAGGAAAAAGAAAAGAGAAAGAAAGAAAGAAGAAAAAGGGAAGAAAAATAGTGGATGCTGAGAGGATCTTTGATAGTGAAAAGGAAGAATAAGGTATTAAAGTTAAGGTGAGTTATATTATACCTTGAGTTACCAAAATGTTATTTTACTTATGTTTTGACTTACCATATTATTTTATCAAGTTATGTTTTATAAACTATTATAAATTATATAAACATTTCAGTTACATGGATTATTATCTGAACCCTATTTGTGAAAAGGAAACCCATGGATATGTTGTTTTACTTTTAAAGAATATTTGGCTATGACTTTATATGAAAATATATTTTTGTGAGCACACACCACGGGAGTCCCATGTCTTGGGGACTTAAATAATCATTGGCTTAGTGATTGACCACTCTGTGGTCCAGTGTTTGTCATGGATCCATTGACCAGTGTAGTGCTTGGCACTTAGTGATGTACCGTGGTTATGGTTGTATAGTGATTTCCGTATTACGTGATCCGAGGTATATGCTAAATGATTTCCGTACTATGTATGTTATGTATCAAGCTCTTTTTGGCCCAACTAATTATCCATGGTGAATTTTATGCCTTATACTCTTAGTATAATATTTCTCACTCTGCCATGAGCTTATAGTTTTTTTACCACTTTCAGGTGACATGTTGGGACCAGCGTGTGGGATAGGCACAAAGCACTTTTATTGATGTATTTTTTTTATGTAAATATCGGCCTTTTTTGGTCAATATATTTTGTAATAAAAATAGACGCTCCAATGATTATTTTAGTACCCTTATTTAAATATTTCTTCCGCTTGCGTTTATTAATTTGTTTAAAGATTTGGCCGGAGGTAACCTCGGTTACTGGCCATAACGATGCTTAACCCTTGGGTACGGGGAGCGGGTCGTGACAAATGGTATCAGAGCAATGGTTTACAAAAAAAAAAAAAATCATTGGAACATAGGATACATGCACATTTAAGAAGTGAGATAGCGAGTAATTAGTATTGAAATATTATATTTTGTTCATTGATTTAATTATATTATAATTTTATATGATTATATATATGTTAAAAAAAAAAATTTGTGCATAATTTGTGAAGGATATATTTGTTATTGCAAAAAGAAGAAAAAGAAAAGAAGGATGTCAGGTTCAAGTATCTACCAAAATTATAATATAATTAAATACATATAAGTTTCAGTTCAGTATTAAAAAAAAAAAAAAATTATTTCGATATATTTTTTTAAAAGTGGGTTCAAATTATAAAGATACTTCATCTCAAATTTTTTTTCAACTCTTGCATATGACTCTGTCTTTATTTATTTATTTATTTTTACTGTAAACAAAATAAATGAAAAGTTTTAAAGTCATCCATTATTTCTCATTGTGGCCCAAACTAATTTTTGACAACTAGACAGTGAGTGGTTTTTGGTAAAGTTTTTTTTTTTTTTGAGGTACTATTTTCTATCAGATTAACCATCTAATATATATTTATCAGAGTGCCCAGCGGATAGCTTACATATAACAAATTTCGAGGACGAAATTTTAAAAGGAGGGAAGATTGTAACAACCTAGATTTTTAATTATTCTGTAAAATTTATACTAATATTATTTAATTTCAGTTCAGAAAATATATAATTTATTTATATTTATTATGCATAATTTTATAAAATAATATAATTATTAAAAATTTAGGGGCCAAAATATAAATAAATAATCAAATTAAGTTTAGATAGGCTTGGATTAATAGAGAACTAATAAGGTAGTGACACGTCGCAGCTAACTTGGGGCTCACGAATTGAATTTGTATAAATGAGGGGAGAAGTTGACTCAGGAAGAAGGAAAGGAAAGGAAAAAGAAAAGAGAAAGAAAGAAAGGAAGAAAAAGGGAAGAAAAAATAGTGGATGCTGAGAGGATCTTTGATAGTGAAAAGGAAGAATAATGTATTAAAGTTAAGGTGAGTTATATTATACTTTGAGTTACCAAAATGTATTTTATTTATGTTTTGACTTACCAAAACCTATTTTACAGAAGCTATGTTTTATTAGTATATTAATAAAAGTTATATTTTATAAAGATTTCAATTACGTGGTTTTGTTTCTGAATCCTATTTGTTTAAAAGGAAACCCATGGATATGTTTGTTTTACTTTTAAAGAATATTTGGCTATGACCTTATATGAAAACATGTTTTGTGAACACAACCACGGGAGTCCCACGCCTTGGGGGACTTAAATAACCATTGGCTTAGTGATTGACCACTCTGTGATCCAGTGTTTGTCGTGGATCCATTGACCAGTGTAGTGCTTGGCACTTAGTGATGTACCGTGGTTATGGTTGTATAGTGATTTTCGTATTACGTGATCCGAGGTATATGCCAAATGATTTCCGTACTATGTATGTTATATATCAAGCTCTTTTAGCCAATAACGATCCATGGTGAATTTTATGTCATTATGCTCTTAGTATAATATTTCTCACCCTGCCATGTGCTTATAGTTTTTTACCACTTTCAGGTGACATGTCAGGACCAGCGTGTGGGGTAGGCACAAAGCACTTTTATTAATGTATTTTTTATATGTAAATATCGGCTTTTTGGTCAATATATTTTGTAATAAAAATAGAAACTCCAATGGTTATTTTAGTACCCTTATTTAAATATTTCTTCCGCTTGCGTTTATTAATTTGTTTAAAGATTTGGCCGGAGGTAACCTCGGTTACTGAATCACGATGCCTAACCCTTGGGTACGGGGAGCGGGTCGTGACAATTTTCTTTTTGTTTTATTTTTTTTTATTTTTACAAGATCAATCTTTTTATTTTTTTTTTTTTTTTTTAATTATTAACCGTTACAAGTTGTTTTTTTTTTTATTTTTTTAAAATTTGATCATTGATAGAGTGATGACCAGATGGGTAGGCCGGGCCGGGCTGCTCGCAGGGCCCAAATTTTTTTGGGTTGAGCCAGTCCACAAATGGAAGGCCCAGGGCCAGGCCTAAGCCCAAGCCCAAGGTATTGGGCTGGGTTCAGGCCCAGGCTTAGTAAATGTGCACAATATTTACATTTTACTTTAAATAAAATTGTACCATCATAATTATTTATAGATATTTTTTCAAAATATTCCCAAACACTACTACTTCTACTCCTATATAATGATCTAACTGTTGGAAGAGGAATATTAGAAAGAGAATCAATATATTCATGTTGTGTAGTATATGTATCAATATCGACATAAACATTAGGAATATTAGAATTCATAGTAATGTAAGTAAAACAATATATAAGAATTAACAATTAATTTAAATAATGTGTAAATACAATCAGTAAAAAATAATAATTAATATATGTGCACAAATAATTAATGAAAAAAATGAGTAGCTAATAAATTTAATTAAACTAATAAATGTTACCAATTGGCGAATGCGATACAGAAATTAACTTCTTCTGATAAAAATTTCTTGTTGTACAATTACAATTATCACTTAGGGATCACACTTCAAAATTAATTGAGAATTGAGAGAGATTGAGAGTTTAAGAGAGATTGAGAGAGTTAGAGAGGAGAGAGAGAGAGAGAATTATTTGTGAGATTTATTTGAAAAATGAAGGATATTTATAGTTAGTTTAAAGAGTGAAATAAATTTATAATATATATATATATATATATATATATTACTGTTTCAATATGACCGTTTGTATATATATTACCGTTTGAATTTTTTATAACTGTCCGTCTCTACTAATTTATGACCGTTGAATTTTTATTTTATTTTTTCATTCAATGAATGATGAAGAAGAGTGTGAGTTCAGTGATTGATGAGATGTAACAGACCAGAGTAGACTAGGCTAGTAGAGACAGGGCAGCGTCGCAGCAACAAACTTTTCTTTTCTTCAATGTAATGTCATTTCGACTTTTATAGCAGCCAGTGGGTCCCACTTCTACTCACACACTCCATTTCTTTTTTTCTCTCTCTCTCTTGTTCCATTTCAGCTGTTATAGCAGCCACAGTGGGTCGTCCCACTCCCACAGTCCATTTCTCTCTCTCTCTCATCTCTTGTTCTTGTGGCGGGCCAGAGAAAAAAAAAAAGTTAATTTGATTTTAATTTAATAAAGTATTATTATTTTTTGTTTTTTTTTAAATTATTAATGTTATTTATTTAATTATATAAATTTTTATTTAAGTTCTTGTAATTCAATTAGAGATAATTGTACAAATTATTAACTATTAACTATTACGCTATGTTCTTTTTGTTTTTATTTTTTTTATTTTTACAAGATCAATCTTTTTATTTTTTATTTTTTTTAATTATTTAACTGTTACAAGGTGTTTTTTGTTTTTATTTTTTGAAATTTGATCATTGATAGATAGATGATCGGATGGGTGGGCCGGGCCGGGCCGCTTGTAGGGCCCAAAATTTTTTGGGTCGGACTGGTCCACAAATGGAAGGCCCAGGCCCAGGCCCAAGCCCAAGGTACTGGGCTGGGTTCGGGCCCAGGCTTAGTAAATGTGCACAATATTTACATTTTACTTTAAATGTAATTGTACCATCAATATTATTTATAGATATTTTTTCAAAATGTTCCCAAACACTACTACTTCTGCTCCTATATGATGATCCAACTGTTAGAAGAGGAATATTAGAAAGCAAATCAACAGATTCATGTTGTGTAGTATATATATCAATATCGACATAAACATTAGGAATATTAGAATCCATAGTAATGTGAGTAAAATAATATATAAGAATTAACAATTAATTTAAATAATGTGTAAATACAATCAGTAAAAAATAATAATTAATATATGTGCACAAATAATTAATGAAAAAATGAGTAGCTAATAATTTTAATTAAACTAATTAATGTTGCCAACTAGCGAATGCGATACAGAAATTAGCTTCTTCTAATAAAAATTTCTTGTTGTACAATTGCAATTATCACTTAGGGATCACACTTCAAAATTAATTGAGAGTGAGAGATTGAGAGTTTAAGAGAGATTGAGAGAGTAAAGAGAGAGAAGAGAATTATTTGTGAGATTATTTTTGAAAATTGAAGGATATTATAGTAGTTTTAAAGAGTGAAATAAATTTATAATATATATATATATATATATAATATTACTGTTTAATTATGACCGTTTGTATATATATTACAGTTTGAATTTTTTTTATGACTGTCTGTCTCTACTAATTTATGACCGTTGAATTTTATTTTATTTTTTTCATTCAATGAATGAAGAAGAGTGTGAGTTGAGTGATTTATGAGATATAACAAACCAGAGTAGACAAACTTTTCTTTTTTTCAATGCAATGTCATTGTGACTTCTATAGCAGCCAGTGGGTCCCACTCCCACTCCCACTCACACACTCAATTCTTTTTTTCTCTCTCTCTTTTGTTCCATTTCAGCTGCTATAACAACCACAGTGGGTCGTCCACCCCACACTCCATCTCTTCTCTCTCTCTCTCTCTCTCTCTCTCTCTCTCTCTCGTTCCTGTGGCAGGCCAAAGAAAAGAAAAAAAAGAAGTTAATTTGTTTAATTTAATAAACTATTATATGTTTTGTTTTTTTTTTAAATTATGAATGTTATTTATTTAATTATATAAATTTTATTTAAGTTCTTGTAATTCAATTAGAGATAATTGTAAAAATTATTAACTATTAACTATTACGCTATTTTTCTTTTTGTTTTTATTTTTTTTTATTTTTACAAGATCAATCTTTTTATTTTTTATTTTTTTATTTTTTTAAATTATTTAACCGTTGCAAGTTGTTTTTTATTTTATTTTTTTGAAATTTGATCATTGATAAGAGAGGACCAGATGGGGTGGACCGGGCCGAGCCGCTCGCAAGGCTCGAAATTTTTTGGGTCGAGCCGATCCACAAATGGAAGGCCCAGGCCCAAGGTACTGGGCTGGGTTCAGGCCCGGGCCTAGTCGGGCCGAAATGGGCCGGGCCTACCTCAGGCCTCGAGGCGAGCTTCGGGCCACTCATGAGCCTCAGGCCATTTTTACACCCTTACTAGCGCATTATAAAACGATGATACTGAGAAAACCCTTTTGGATCTCAAACAATCCCACACTAAATAATCCACCCCAACCTCTTCATACTTCACCCCATACAAAAACCCCAACAGATCCACCAACTAATCTAACTTTCAATCCTGAGCATCACAACAAAGATGAACATTCCAAACCACCGACTGATCCTGTCTCATCCTCAACCAAGGCAACCGTCTCCTCCCTATCAACAGCAATGGCAAAAATCAAAGAAAACATGTTAGCCAATGACACCTATCACACACCTGTCAAGCCAAAAGCGAACCCTATCCCCCAGCGCCACCTTAAGCTGGGCTAGACCCCAAAACTCTTTCCACCCTAACCAAATCCCCTTCTACAAACCCCGACTATGAGAATGACCCACCTTATTCAAACACCACTCCCCCCTATCCAACCCATACTTTGCCATCACCACCTTTCCCCACAATGTCTCCCTCCCCTCTACAAAACACCACAACCACTACCCTAAGAGAGTCCGATTAAACACAACCAACCTCTGAACTCCCAAACCCCCTCCTGCCTTGGGTCTATAGACAGAATCCCAAGCCACCGAATAACAATGAAAACCCTCTTAAGTCGTAATATAACATACTAATACTATCTTTGACAACAACCAAAAAAAAAAAAATTTGAAATCCGTAGCAGCGCTCAGTTCCATACACTACCACCAACACATGGTCCTTCCTCACAACTATCACCCCCACACCCCACCCACCCCACCCCACCCTCTTTTTCTTCTCACCTTCTTCAACCCCAAGTGACAGAAAAATAGAAGTCTAGTTTTGCAAATCACGGCCAACAATTTTACACTCTAGGACTAGGCCGTGTAATCCGAACTTTAGGGCACATCATGTGTTGTATTTGCATAATTCAAATTATTTATCTTAATGTGTAGATCATTTTTTTTTATTTCTTTTTTTTTAAATTAGATTGATTTTTTATATCATGAATTTTTATTTTTTTGTTATAATCTTGCTGTGCTAAAAGCTTAAAACTTGTAACAAAACAACGACAATTATTTTTACCTTCATAATACTCAAACAAAAAATCATGTCCCAGTAAGAACTTCAAAATATTATCAAAGGAATCAATTTTTTTTTAAAGTCAAAAAACAAAAAAGCAATCAAAATGGATAGGAGACTGAATAACTTCTGCACAGAACTAAATGAGCAAGAAGGAAGAAGAAGAAGAAAAGAAGAAGAAGAAGAAGAAATGGGCTCGAAATCAAGGGGACCATACAGAGGGTTTTATTAAAACCCGTTACATTCTATATATGTATTGATTACAATACCAAAATCTACACAGGCAATTTCAAATTGTAAGTGTAAAGCATTGTAGTAGACCTTTGCCTACAACATGCATATTGACCTATCTACACCCAAAAAAAAAAAAAAAAGAAGAAGAAGAAGAAGAAGAAGAATCACATTCAAAGAGGACATTCCCATCCATTAGTGCAAAATGCATCAGCAATGTCACCACTGCCCCATTTTTTAGATCAGAGATATACCACTGCCCTAACAAAGATTCATTCAATTGTTTGCCGACTTTTCACAACTAGAATCCCACCTCATACTGTACTCTGCAACTAGCTTTGCAAATGCGGACAACTTATTTTCAAGTAACTTTGTCGGAGAATCATATTCCTCAATAAGTCCTGCACCAGAAAACAAAACTAAAAAGATTTCACAGTAACAGGAGATAGAAAAGTCACAGAACAGAACTAAGTGATATGAACCATGATCTAATAGTAGAACCATGTCACTGTCAACTACAGATGTAATCCTATGTGCAATGGTTAACACAGTGCAGCCAGAGAAGTGTTGCTGAAGTGTTTGTTGAATAACATTGTCTGTTGCTGTATCGACTGATGCGGTAGCTTCATTGAGCACCAGAACCTTGCTTCTCTTGAGTAGCACCCGCCCCAGACAAACCAGCTGCCTCTGACCCATGCTCCAATTCTCCCCATTCTCTGTAACTACAAAAAAAAAAAAATAATAATATAATCCTTTGGAGCTAAGAAAAACGTCGTCATATGAAAAGAGTTATTTTTGCAACTGTCTTGGATTGGTGGATGAAGAAACCTGTTGAATCAAGCTTTCCTTCCTTCTTCCTCACTTCTTCTCCGAGTTGGCACTTATCAAGAGCCTAAAAAGCAATGAAATAGATATTTACAATGAAAACGGTTATGACAAAGGTGAAGATGAGAAAAGCTAAAACAAAACAAAACAAACACAAATACACAAGAAAATTTGTGTGATTCAGCAATAAATCTAATTCCACAGGCGAAGAATGACGAAGAGTTTCAATATGAATGTAGAGATTACAATGAGCCAACTCTCTCTTTGTCAAACCCTACACCTTTAAATAACCAAATACAAGCGAATTGGTTAAAATATCCTTCCCTATTGGCTGGTTGTGGGCGAGGATGGATTTGAATCCCAACACCGTGGTTTGTAGCCACGTGTTTTAATCCTCTAAGTGACAAACCCTAATACAAATACTGGGTCAGAACTATCGTGTGGGCTACCAACAGGTAATGAGCATACTCTGGGCTGAATTTGAGTCACATCCACAACATAGTACAAACACAAATGTACAAATTGTTGCATATATAATATGTAAAAATCAATGCAGGAGAGAAAGTAAACCAACCCACCTCCCAAATCTGTTCATCTGTGTACTCTTCAAGTGGGTCCAGGTTACTTCACACCGTGCCCTCAAACATGGTTGGGTCCTGAGGAATGATGCTTAGTCTAGATCGCAAATCGTGCAGTCCAATAGAGGAAATATTGATACCATCTATCAAAATTTGACCAGCAGTTGGATCAATTATGTGAAACAGTGTCTGTATGAGAGTTGATTTATCACTGCCTGTCCTCCCTACAATTCCAGTCCTGATTCCTCCACGAAAAGTGCATGTAAGGCCTCGTAATACTAGAGGCATGTGAGGGGCATATCGGACCTAAATCCATGCCCAAGGCATTCGATATCAATTAGCTCCATATACATAAAAAATCATTTGTCATTAATGAAAATGCAAAGAATTGACCTTACCTGAAGGTCTCGGATATCAACTTGTCCATGTAATGGCCAGTCATTGTTTGGCCTATTTGTTTCTATCACAAGAGGAGGCTCACTTGGGATAGAAGTGTATTGAAATATTCTGTCAACGGATATAATGCTATTCTCCATTCTACAGAGGTTCCATATAAACCGGCCTAGTGAAATGTTCAAAGTAAGACCGTATATCACTGCTAACCCAGCAACACCTGCAAATTAAGAAACAGAAATGAAAAAACAACAGGTCATCAAGCTTGAAATGCTCTCATCAATTGTTCAAACAAAGACTACTTACTCGGATCAATTGTTCCTGGGGAGCAAAGATCAAGAAAACCAAAGAAAAGGCAAATGTAATAGCAGACAACATGTATAAGCGCAAGCATAGCCACTCCAGTGCAGCAGCATTGTAAAACTTTGGCCGAGAATGCCCATCTATCAGCTTCACACTTGTCTCTATGAATCTCGATTCCTGATCAAAGCCCCTAATAGTAGCCGATCCTGAGATGGTTTCAGCAAAATGCTGTTACTGGAGCTTTGGACACTCCAACCAATCGAGCTAGTTCTCGTGCAGAAGAATGTAATGTTGCTGCAATTAATAAGAGGACGAGAACTCTATCAATCAAGGGTTTTTTTTTTTTTTTTAAATCAAAATACATCAATCAAGGTAAGCTGAGCAAAATGAAAGTCACAAAAAACTGTCTCAGATCTATTTAGCTATATCTTCATGCTACCACTGTTCTTTTTTTCTTTTTTAAGGCTGCATGCATTCCTGTGAATCTTCTTCTTCGTTATATGGAAAGAGCAGTAAATAAAAATAAAATTAAAAAAAAAAAAAGAGTTGAAAAGCAATAAAAGAAAACCATTGTAAGTTCAAATTGATTGAAACAAAGGTAGATATGAATCCTAATAGATAGATGACAATAACCAAATTCAATGATAATATCCAAATTGAACAGACAAGATGGTTTAATTCTTAGTATTCAAGTTAGATGCATGAGTTTCTTTAGTTTGCAAAACAGAATGAAGCCTGAAGTAGAAAAATTTAAAGAGTTAAATACATCCAAATCCCGATACAATTTATTGTTAATGTGCAACACTGGTGAAGCAAGCCCATTGTACAAGAGCTCACAGCTCCGTAAGTTTGCTTAATTTGTAAGAATGCATACTAATTCTTTAAATCAAGGTTGTAGAGCAAAGCTAATTTTCCACTCGGTAAGGTTAACAGACTTCAGGTGTATGGTCTACTTGACACTTTGATTTAATTTGTTAGATTTTACCTGCAACCAAATGCAGGTTGCAATGACAAGAAAAACACAATGAAGACCTGCCATGCAATTTGCGACATCACTGCAATAATTCCCAAGAGCTCTATCATTAAAAAGGCGAAATTCCCAAGTTGATTTGGAATGTCCAAATCCAGTGCACTTTGTCTGTAGATGCCTGCAAGCAGGAAAACCAGCTCGATCAACCAAATTGTGAACTCATCTAAACATATAAAATCAATGAAAACCAATCACACAAATTGGATTAAAAGATGTAGAGAAAGAACGACAATAGTTTCACATACCCTATTTAAGATTCGTCCATTTGGGGTGGCGTCAAAGAAAGACATGGGAGCACAAAAAATGCAGAAATGCAGAGTATTGTGGCACTCTTGTACCAAGCCGTCACAAGAAGCAGGGCTCTGGCAAGAATGCAAAAAGAACATCCAATTGCCAAAGCAACATAGACCGTTATGAGAGTAGAGCCTGAAACTGGAGGTGCCACATCCTTCAACACTGGAGCTACCCAAGCAATCCAATAATTGCTTCCTATTTGAAGTAGCTGAAATATAACTTGCGCCAACAATATGAAGGGCACGAGAGCTCCTCCATATGCTGTCCTGATATATTTCCAGTAGACTGGAAGACCAACTCTACCTTTCTCTCTTTCTTCTTCTTGAACGAGTTGTCCTTTTCTTTGCCCCACAATATCATCTCCTTTACCATTTTGACCATGCTCAGTTTCCTCTTTCTGGACAGGTTTCTGATCGCTTCCCATATCACTACTATCTTCCTCGCTTATAGCTAAATTCTCCGAGACTGACTTAGCCACTGTGGAATCTAGTGTTGATAAAACATCCTGATGTGCACCCACGAGTTCCATAAAATCAGTCCCCGAATTGAGAATGTCGTTGTATTTCGCAGCTTGAGCAATCCTTCCATCTTTCATGACCTAATGACAATTACATTCTGTGAGTTGTGTCCATAAATACAAAGTCACAGAAGAAACAAGCCATGAATAGCATACCAGGATGAGATCTGAAGCAGGTAAGAACTCTACTTGATGAGTCACATAAATCACTGTTTTTGAAGCCAAAAGCCTCAGTAAACATTCCTGTGATACAATAATTAGCAGAATGAATCAGTGATTTAACCACAATAATTTTCTAAATTTCAAAACAACAACAACAACACACACACACACACACACACACACAAGAGAAGAAGAAGAAGAAGAAGAAAGAAATGAGCAAGCAATGCCAACAAATCATGGCAGGATAAAATTAATCTGCAAAAAAATACAATGACCATATCAGGCCAAGAAGAATTTAAGCATAAGCGTATTGCAATAATTGTTACATGTAGTGATGTAGAAATTGTAGAAACTAAATTCTTACAAAATAAGTGTTGTGTTGTCACAATTTTTTCAAAAATAAAGAAACAGAACACTGTGTTTTGCCTATAATAACAACAGAAAATAGATTTTGGTCCAAAAGGCCAGAAAAATAAAGCGTAGAGAGGTGAAAAATAGTTACCCTATAGAGATGGCTTCCGTATGAGCATCCACAGCACTAAATGGATCATCAAATAGACACATATCAGCATCTTGATATAGAGCACGTGCAATCTGTATTCTCTGCTTCTGTCCCCCACTCAAGTTGATTCCCCTCTCACCTATGACTGTTTGATCACCAAATGGTAGAATTTCCTAGTCCTTC
Source organism: Camellia japonica (assembly GCA_030407325.1). Classification (NCBI taxonomy): domain Eukaryota; kingdom Viridiplantae; phylum Streptophyta; class Magnoliopsida; order Ericales; family Theaceae; genus Camellia; species Camellia japonica. The sequence continues at coordinate 369 of JAPPVO010003755.1, read as the reverse complement.
TTCAAAGAACATGCTTCAAGGACCACCTCATACCATTCTCGGTCCATCTCATTGCCAAACAGTATATTCTCTTCTTTCCACTCTGTATCCACGGTGACTGAGCAACGTAGGCCTTCGTTCCACAAAGCTTAAGTGTCCCTGATATTTTGGGCAGTTCTCCCAAAATACACGAAAGTAAGCTCGATTTGCCTGAGCCAACGGTACCACAAACAGCAACCCTCATACCGTGTAACAACTCATATTTGTATCTCTCAATGTTGGATTAGGGGAAGCTACATCCCAAGAAAAGTACCATCAACTATCTCAATTGCAGTTTTAGAACTACCTCTAGCGAGCTTCTCTATAGCATCAGGATGCAAATCATCAAGA
>JAPPVO010003754.1:0-30548 GCA_030407325.1 Camellia japonica | reverse complement strand
GCATATTTCTACATGTACTCTGTCGCGTTGGTTTTCGACGCAAATGACCTGTCACATTTAGAACCAATTTAGTACAACATTTCTTCCTAACTCCAGTATCAAACCATTAACAAATCCATCTGTGCAACTACTGTGTCCAATTGTAATAACAATCTTAAACGGCATAACACATTTCAATGTCACCAAACATTAGGTACAAATAATGCCAAATAAAAAATGTAGTACACATAAATTATTCAATGTCACTTCATTTGTTTTTTTCAGTTCAGTTAACAAACTAACATTAACCTAATGTGTACGAACAAAAGTGCCACATTCACATGCTCAACGCAACAAGGGCGCAAGGATGTGTAAGACATATATGATTTGTTAACATATCACATGGAAAAATAGCATTACACAACAATCAATCATCATACAATAAAAATCACACAACATAATGGCTACAAAATAACCCCCCCCCCACGCTTATATAGGGTCAAGAGACATCCTTCTGAATGTTTTATTTCCGATGTGCAAATTATCATCTACACGCTAACATTCAATGTCACATAGGCTACATACCACCACAACCAACAATGATTTGTTGGCTACGCAATACAAAGTAATACACTATAACAGTCTCAAATCAAACACCTATAAAAACATACCAAAACTTCAAAATAAAAAATAAGAATACATACACACATCGACAGGGGTAACTTTCTACCGCGCACCACACCTTTTGGTCATCTATCACACAACACATCATAACGTCACACGTTCAGCCAAAGCTTCACACATCATTCTAACATACAACATACTGCATGCATAACCACCCCGATAAACCTAAAAGAACATTTACACATCAGGCACTACCACAATCAACTAACGCATTAATGCCAATGTACAAAAACTAGTTACAACATGTCAACATTTACAATAAACACAAAAACAAAACAGGGGCCACTATGCCCTGTAAAACCACCTACACATACAAAACATTATACCCACATCTATACTGTAGAGTTCAATGTAGATTTCAGCTATTTCACTTGCATCTAGTAACATTACACATACCAATGTCAACAAATAGTCACTTGTTCAATACCACACCAAGCCTGGGTCCAATAATCACGTAACATCACATCACAGACACTACACACATCAACACAAGATTGCATACGAACCGACACTGACAAACTAGCAACCACACAACCCACTGAACATTTCTAACAATGGGGACATCCAATACCAATCTCATATCACACATACATCACAAAAAACATTTCTAATCTCACACAATTTTGACAAACCCATAACCTTAATATTACAAACCCTAACATTGCGATGACCAACACCGATTACATACAAAACAAACATCACTAACCTTCCCACCTCGTCGTCATCTTCTATACAACTAGCTCAACCGTACACCTTCAACGTCTGCTGGTGTCTGTCAGAATTCCTCGTTCGACCATTACCAACACCGATTACATACAACAAACATCACTAACCTTCCCGCCTCGTCGTCATCTTCTATACAACTAGCTTAACCGTACACCTTCAACGTCTGCTGGTGTCCATCAGAATTCCTCGTCCGACCAATGTAAGGTTTCACTCTCGAAAAGTGATTGCATTGGATGACTACTAACAGCCCCAATCTCTCATCAACATCATATGATTGAAACTAGTTATGTAGAAACTAGTAATTCAACATTACAAAACAAAATCTTTCCATTCCTAATAGCGTGGGATTCGTTTGCAGAGGGAAACGATAAAAGTCTATAGTGAGCTTGGTGCAAATGTGTAATTTCACCTTACGACGAAATCCCACATTAACCCCTGAGGTTAGTCAAACATGTGCTGGTAGTCCATTCTTTGGTGTAGTTTCATTTATGATGGGACCTTTGGGTCCATAAAAATAAAAGTTAGGACTAAATAGTTCACAAGATGGGATTTTGGGATTTATTTGCTCTTCTCCCTAACTTTTTTAGTTGAATAGATAGTTATGATTGGAAAAAAAAAAAAAAAAAACAGATTATTTGATAGGTATATATATATATGGGGAAAATTCATTTTACTTTGGGGTGTTTTGAGAAGATAGTTAAAAATTGACTTTTTGATTTTTTTGAAAAAACGTCTAAAAAATGTGAGAGATAATGTGACCCAAAATGAATTAAAAGCTGAGAAGTGGCTTTTAACCCACTTCCTAAAATAGGCCTCTCTTGTGGTTTAAATCTAGAACACGTTATATTCAAACATAGTCAAAAAGTCCCTACGCGATTTTGGACTAAAGTACAATCGTCAACACCGTTAACTATAGATGTGAAATGACTGTAATACTCTCAAACTCTTTAGTTTTTTTGTTATTTTATTCTCTTTCTTCTCTCATACACATAATTTATAATGTCTAATATTAATTCAATTAAATCACAAATAATTATGAATATTTAATTATTTATTATAATTCTAAACATTTTATTCTAATTTTAATTTAATTATATTTTAGATCACAATTAATCCTAAATATTTAATTACTTACTGTAATTCCTAAGTTTTTAATCTAATTTTAATTTAATTATACTTTTAAATCAATTCTTAATTATTATTTAATTATATTTGATTTATTTTATTTTAATTAACATATTAATCTAATTTTAGGTTTGGAGAAAGTGAGAATAAAATTGTTTTTTGTTATATTAATTTTTAAATATAATTAACGACTACAAAAATTGAATCTATCTGTACAGCGGCTTTGATCGAATCTATCTAATCAAAAATAAATGGTACTCATGTATTTAATTAGATATATATTCATGTATGTGGAAGATGTTGATGAGAAAATTAAGGCTCAGATTTGTGTTTGGATTAAACAAGAGAAAGTATTTCCCACCATGGTTGCAACAACAGTTGTCCCTTGAGAGAGGGCCTTCAATGTTGCCCCGCCATTGAAATAAGCAAAGATTCTCTATCATTTGAACAAACTCAAACGAGAAATAGTATCATCACAGCCTCTTATATATATATATATAGCTATCTATCTATATCATCATCATTAGGAGATCCAGCGATCAACGGCGGATCTTTCAAACTCATGAACCTCCACAACAATTTCAAAAGCTACATTTTAAAACCAGTAACAATTTGGCATGAAGCAAAGACAAATAGAAAAGATCTTCTCAATTGTTATATATGCTCGAAGAGAAGCATTATGGAAACACCCATATAAACCCTAACCAAGAAATCTGTCGCCGTCAACAGTGGAAAGCTCAGTCAGTGGCCAGAATAGCTACCAATGAGGAGCTGAGAAAAGGAGCAGTAGTAGGAGTTCAGATCTCTTCTAGTTCGCTAGAGAAGTCGATGGAGTCCGACAGGAACAGAGCATCGGCCGAGACGACGTGAGTAGAGAGATAACTCCATTCTGTCCCCCGTGGCTAGAAGATCTAAGATCTGAGAGAAGATTGGAGGTGGTGCGAGAGTGGAGACTTCTTCCAGCAGCGACAGAGGGGAGAGTGAGAATGAACCATTGTCATTGACTTATGCTATGCTTTGTTGGAGGATTTGAGAAGATATTTGGAAATGGAAAGAAAAAGAGAAAACATATGTGAAATTAGGTGAAATGTAGGTGTATTTTATTTAAATTTCACCAACATTTTCCTTTTTCCTTTCCAAATCCCTTTCCAAATTCTCCAACCAAACACAACGTTATGATTTGTACAAGCAGAGAGAGAATGAAACAAGTAGAGAGAGAGAGAGAGAGAAGTTTGAGATTTGTGAGAGGATTGAGAGTAAGTGACGATATATGATATATATATATATATATATGTGTGTGTGTGTGTGTGTATGTGTACTGGTAATTTGGACATCTTGGTATATATATATATTATTTTTTATTTTTTGAAAAAATATTTTTTTTTATTTTTTGAAAAAAAAAATTATTCTTTTTTATTTTTTGAAAAAATATTTTTATTTTTTTAAATATTGACCAAATAATTTGTTATAATTTAGATATATATGGGTGATTCAAAAAATTTTAAAATTTAAAACAAATAATAATAATAATATAATAATAATAATAATAATAATAATAATAATAATAATAATAATAATATTTTTAAAAAATAAAATAATAAGCAAATAAAAATTTAAATACTTTTTAAAAAATAAAATTAAAAATTATTATAAAACTACAAAATAAAATAAAAGAATATTTTTTTTTCAAAAATAAACAATATCTTTTTTTGAAAAGATAAAAAAAATTTAAAAAATTGAAAAAAAAATAAAAAGTACATTTAGATTGCGTATGTAAAAGAAGTAAACAAAATTAACTATAATATTATAAAAAGTTTTGACTACAAGACAAAAAAACAAAAACAAAAACAAAAACAAAAGACCCAAAAAAACTCTTTTGAAAACTAGTTTTAAAAACTCTTAACCAAACAAATTTTTAATTTGTAAATTTCTAAAACTATTTCCAAAATATATAACTTAAAAATTAGTTTCAAAATTCATAACTAAACAAATTTATCAATTTTCAACTCTTTTAAAAAACATATCTTTTAAAATACAACTCAAAATTATTTTCAAAAATTAAATCAAATGGAGCCAATTATATCAAGAACTTCGTTATTGTCATCTACCTAAGTAGGGAGAATCGAGGATGGCTTTTGCTTTTCTGCTTTCTGCTCTCTGCTGTTCTGCTGCGAGGATGGCTTTTGCTGCATTGTATCTTTGCTGTATGCTGTTTTTGTTTCCAGGTTTTTGTGCCTGGTTTTTGCTGGTCGTTTTTTTGTGTTATGTTGTTTCTCCCCTCTCTTCTTCTCTTGTTTTTCTTTTGTTGGTTCCTCACCAACTAGTGTTTGATACTTCGCTTTAGCTCCAAGCTCCTCTTTATTGATGTAATTTACCATACCTTGTATGTTTTATCAATAAAGACTTTCTTTGCCGATCAATAAAAAAAAAAAAAAAAGTAGGGAGAATCGAGATATTGGGATTCGAACCTCAACCACGATTCAATCTTAATGTATCTCTTCTCCTTCAATAAGCAAACTTGATTTCTTGTGTGAGAAAATGACTGATCATTGAACATTGTAAGTTGCAAAATGAATGACATAAACCATGAACTGAAACCTGTAATCATGGACTTGGGACTGAAGATCTCTTCAACCGGAGTGAGAAAATGTAGTTACTAAAAAGGAAAATTTATATCCTTCAAACAACTAGGTCTCAAAAGGAGGGGAAAAAAATAAAAATAATAACTCATTTTTTCTATTTTTCTTTTTTTCTTCTTCTCTCCCTTGTTGGTATCATTATCTTTATACATATAATTTGATTATAGTTTATTTTAAATTGAAAATTTATGTCAAATTGTTTAGTTCAATTTCTGCTTATAACTTATTAGGCATAAATAACTTAAACTAAAAAACTTGATTATTTAAAAACTAAAATAGGAGTACTTTTAATTTCTATGTCTGATTATCAGTGAAAAATCTAGAAACCTCCTAGATATTGATTTGTGATTATGTATCAATTTTAAGCAGAATATAACAATCCCAATCAAACAATCAAGAGAAAGAGACACAAAGATTTTACGTGGAAAAATCACAATTGGACACCTTCCAATTGTGATCAAAAAACCACGGGCAACAGCCACAAGAACAATCCACTAAGAAGATATAAAGGAATTACACAGGTATCACTCTCAATTATCTAGCGAATTCACAACGCCTAATTGAACCAACCTCTATGTGCCTCTTCCAACCCCATCTTCAGCACGGAATTGTCTTTCTGATGAGCCACTCCGGATTCCCTCCAAAGCTTCAGGCTCGAATTCTTCAGAATTCACAACTGAAGAACAACTCTCTCTTTTGTGTATAACAAACAAACCTTTGATGTACTCTCTTTAAACCATGAGTTGAATACTCAATAAAACATCAAAGAAAAAATCAAAATATCCCCAGATATAAACCTTTAAGAACCAAAAAGAAGATCTGGAGGACTTCAATCAATTACTTAGTTTTGGGAGAAAACCAAGTATTTATAGAGAACCAAAAGTAATCCAAGATTGGGAAGAAAACAAACTCCTTGAGAAATCCGGATTCTGAGGCTCGCTCGAGCGAAGCTTTCCTGGCTCGAGCGAGGAGTGTATTTTTCATGATTTCTACTAGTGCCTTGGCTCGAGCGACGGATCCTTGGCTCGAGCGAGGAATACACTTCTTCAGGTTTTTGTATGGACGCAATCCTTGGCTCGAGCGAGCATTCCTTGGATCGAGCGAGAAAGTCTTGGCTCGAGCGAGCACTCCTTGGCTCGAGCGAGCAACGGCTGATATGCAATTTTGAATGCAATTTTGAATTTTGCTTCGGCCGCGAGCTGACCGGGCAGCTCGACCCCGTAATAATCAGCGAAGTGGCAATCTTGAGAGTATTAACATCACAAACTTCTCTGCATAGCTCGATTCGATTTTGGATTTGCATCTAAAAAACTCATAGCCTCACCGAAATAAAAGTGCGAAAAAAAATACATCTGAAAGGAGTTTTGTCAAACGGGGTTGCCAAAAATAAAAACCTAACAATCAGTTTTAGGTTAAAAAAAGTTCTATTAAACAGGGTAATAAATGATGGGATTTGGATTACTAGATTAAGTACTTGCTAAAAATATATGATGGAAAATGTTAGATTTCCCAAATATCGAGTGTAAGGATAAGACATCTTGTGTCATTCGCTGATAAAAAGTCATAAATATATAAAGTATTCAATCATTGTCTTCCACTAACCTAACAATGTTGTTGTTCCTACCGCCAATCAGCAATGTTCATTGGATGATGATATCATTACATAGTATCACCATTATATCTAATATTTACTCCAAACAAAGCTCTCTTAATTTGATTCACTTCATTGTGAATAAATTTGGGGGTTTCAATTGTGGGCGTCTACATTTTCCATATATAATGCATCATATAGCTAGTTGGGATTGCGAAGTCTTACTATGATTTTTTGCATTTCCCTCCTCTTTATTGATGTAATCCCATATGTAATTGTATTTTTAGTTTCATCAATAATATATATATATATATATATATATTTTTTGCTGATCAAAAAAAATATCTATAACTTTATTTGTAATGAATGGAGATATATTGATGTTTTTCAATTATTTATTTATTGATTTTTTTTTTGTTTTTTGGGGGCATAAGAGAGCTGTTAATATGTTAATAGTTAGATTATAACGCATGACAATATCTTTTCATAGACTCAAAAACTTCACTTACCTTAACATCTAAATGCCCCCTCCATGACCATTTGGGCAATTGCCCGGGGTGATTTTTTTTCCAATTTATATACTTATTTTTTTGTCTTGAAAATATTTGATACTCCTAAAAAGTAGTATGATAAATGTCAACTTTTGATTTATTATATAGGCTCAATTTGCTTACCATATTATTATGAGTGGATTTGTAAGTCTAAAAACGTGGATTTCTAATATTTCTCTTATTTTATTAAATTCAAAATTGTGAACTATTTATGTCATCGAAAACATCTTAATTATTATCAATTTATAGACTTTTTTCAAAATAAATCAAATGTGTCAATTACCATACTTGGACAAGGGTGTGGGATACTTTTATCAGACATTTTTTTATATATTTATACTTAACACTATCATTATATTTATATATTATTGTATAATTGCTTTAAAATAAATAAAATATAATTTTGATATTGTATGTGTTAGATTTTTATTCTTGGCAATCCCGTTTGACAAAACTCCTTTCAAGTTGTATTTGTTTTCGCATTTTTATTTCAGTGAGGCTGTGAGTTTTTTAGATGCGAATCCAACCCGAATCGAGCCTTGCAGATCAGTTTGTGATGTTAATGTTTTCAAGATTGCCACTTCGCTGATTATGACGGGGGTCGAGCTGCCGGTCAGCTCGCGGCCCGAAGCAAAATGCAAAAATGCATTCAAAGTTGCCTGTCCGTTCATGTTATACTTTTCAAGATTTTCCAGTTTTGGCCTTCCCGCTCGAGCGGGGTTTGCAAGCTCACAGTATCTCTGTTTTGCCTGAAAAAATACTGGAAGGTGTGATTCTCCGCTCGATCGGGGAAACGGACGCTCGAGCGGGGAGCCTACATGAAATCACAAAATATGAAGTCTCCGCTTGAGCGGGAAGACCCACGCTCGAGCGGACCGCACGATCCCAGATTTCCAGATTCATTATGGAGTTGGTTTTCTTCTGAAACAAGGTTTATTTTGGGTTTCTATAAGAAGTGGGATTACTTTGGAGTTCTGCAAGAAGTTGGTTTTCTACAAACAAGAAGTTGGTTTTCTTTCCCAACTAGGATTGCTTTGGATTTTCTATAAATAGTTGGTTTTCTCTCAAAACTAGACTACTCATTGATTGAATTCCTCCAGATCTGTTTTTTTGTTCTTAAAGGTTTATATCTGGGGATATTTTGTTATTTTCTTTGATGTTTTATTGAGTATTCAACTTATGGTTTAAAGAGAGTACATCAAAGATTTGTTTGTTATATACAAAAGAGAGAGTTGTTCTTCAGTTGTGGATTCTAAAGAATTCGAGCCTGAAGCTTTGGTGGAATCCGGAGTGGCTCATCAGAAAGACAATTCCGTGGTGAAGATGGGGTTGGAAGAGGCACATAGAAGTTGGTTCAATTAGGCGTTGTGGATTCGCTAGATAATTGAGAGCATACCTGTGTAATTCCTTTATATCTTCTTAGTGGATTGTCTTGTGGCAGTTGTCCGTGGTTTTTTTATCACAGTTGGAGGTGTCCAATTGTGGTTTTTCCACGTAAAATCGTTGTGTCTCTTTGTCTTGATTATTTGATTGGGATTGTTATATTCTGCTTAAAATTGATACATAATCACAAATCAACATCTAGGAGGTTTCTAGATTTTTCAATTGGTATCAGAGCAGGTCGTTCTATTTTTTTTTAAAAAATTATTATTTTTTAGAACGAGATCTTGTTTGATTTGTGATAATGGATTCAATTCGTGAGGGAAATTCTATGGTTCGACCACCCCTACTTGACGGATCCAATTATTCTTTTTGGAAAGCTCGGATGAGATCTTTTTTAAAATCTATTGATAAAAAAGTTTGGCAATCCGTCATGAATGGGTGGACTGAACCAACGATTACTGTTGATGGAGTAACTTTCCCCAAACCAACTGATAAGTGGGACACAACTGATTACCAAAATAGTAGCTGGAATAGTAATGCTATCAATTCTCTCTTTTGCGCTGTCACACCTGAAGAGTTTAGCCAAATTTCTAATTGTGAAGTCGCAAAATAGGCTTGGATATCTTACAAACTATTCATGAGGGTACTCCTTCTGTTAAACGATCAAAACTTCAAAGGCTCACATCTAGTTTCGAAAACCTTTCAATGAAAGATAGTGAGACCTTTGATGAATTTTATGCGAAGTTGAGTGACATTGTTAATTCCAGCTTCAATTTAGGTGAAAAAATACCAGAATCCAAAGTTGTGGGAAAAATTTTGAGATCCTTGCCCGATCGGTTCCAACCAAAAGTTATGGCCATTGAGGAGGCTCAAGATGTTGACAACCTCAAGCTAGGTCAGTTGGTTGGAAATCTCCAAACTTATGAGGCACATAGAAATTTCAAAAAGAAACAAAAAGATGTTGCTTTTAGTAGTGCTCATAAAGTGGTCGAGGATTCTGATGAGGACTATGAGATAGATTCCAAGATTATGGCTGCTTTTGTTAAACATTTTAAAAAATCCTTTTTGAATAAAAATCCTAATCTTTTGAAATCTACTCATTCTCATAAATCTAAAGGCAAAGATAAAGTCAAAATTAATTCTATAGCCAAGAAGGAGAAAGGAAAGATACAAGGGAACTCTGAAAGCATCCAATGCTATGAATGCCTAGGATTTGGCCACTTTGCTTTAGAATGCCCCACTCGTTTGAGGAAGAAAAAAGCCCTCGCCATCACTTGGGATGATGAATCATAATCTAATGGATGAAAGTGACAACGAAGATCAAGGCGAAGAGGGACATAAGCCATTCCTTGCTTTCATGGCGGCTTCCAAAACCGAAGGACGAACAGAGTCTTTGAAGAGGTCAGTTGAGAATACCACTGATGATGAATCATCGGAGAGTGATCATGAAGAGCTTGAGCAAGCCTATGAAAAGCTGTATAAGGAGTCTCTTAATTTATTCAAATTGAATGACAAACTCACAAAGAAACTCAAAGCATGTGAAAGTGAGAATGTCAAACTTAAAGAGGAGATTTCCGAGGCTAGGATCAATGCCATCAAGATAGCTGATGATCAACAAGTTCTTTGTGCAAAACTGTTGACTTGTGAGACAGAGAGGAATGAGCTACAGGAAACTCATACCATGTATGAAGAAAAGATTGAATCTCTCGAGATATCACAAGTTGCCTTGGAAGAACTAATGATCAAGAAAGAGGAAGAGCTCAAGTGTGCCATGGTTACCATTGGTCTTTGGAACAAAGGATCAAAGACTTTGGAGGATATCATTGGGTCTCAACAAATCTGTTCAGACAAGAGTGGCATTGGCTTTGGAGATAAGAGAGAGCAAAAATAGAGTGCTTCCACATCTCATGATACAAGAACTCAAGGAAAGGGAGGACAAAAGATTCAACGAGAGGAAAGACTTCTCAAACTCCCTAGAGTTGGTAAGGTAAAAGAAAAGAAGGTACACTCTGTACACCCTGTTTTTTTTGTCATCATTGTGGTATGCATGGCCATATTCGTCATTTTTGTTATAAGTTGCATGGGAGAGTGTCTCAAAACGGTAGAAATTCGAATACTTTTTGGGTTAGGAGACAACCTTACATGTCTAGGCGGAATACCAAGATTCATGAGGGTGTTCACAACACCACGACATTTACCAAGACCACTAGACCTGATTTTGTTAAGACCAAAAAGATTTGGGTGAGAAAACTTGACTTGTGTTAATTTGTTTATTTGTTTTAGTTTTTGGGTTTCTGTGTGTTTTTTTTAATGAGAAAAAAAAAATGTGTGCATGTTCGTTTTTTTTTTGTCTTGTTTTGGTTAAGAAAAAAAAAATCCAAAAAGATTTTCTTAGTATGGTTTTGCAAGCTTGAAATTTTTGAGTGGTCCTTGGTGCATATTGGAATTGATGAGAATAACCATTACATGTTAATATGTGTGTGCTTTCTGTGGTCATTACTCATTTTGGAGTGTGTGTTCTTTGATTAGTATGTCTCATTCTATACACACTCTTGGATTAGCAAATTTTGGAGTCTTCCATCTTAGTGATTATTTTTTTCATGGACTTCTGGCATTGTATATTTTGCTTTTCGAGAGGAATTGACCTATACTAGCATATCATGTGTGATGTTGAGTCTCTTAACCACCTTCCACCTTTTTGCATCTTCACGGTTTTCCCCTCTATTTTTTGTAGTCCAGCCATGAGGAAAAGGCTACCTCAGAGTCACCAACCAGGCCATCCTTAATATATCCATGCTTCTCTGGTTCGGTTTCCATACTCTCGAGCGTGTCAACCGCCAATGAATGTGCAAAAAAAAAAAGAATGTGCAAAAGAAAAAAGAAAAAAAAAAGTGCAAAAGAAAGAAAATAAAAAGATGTGAAAAAAAAAAAGAGAGAAAAAGGGATTCATTGTTTGAGGGGGAGCCTCCGCCTTTACTCACCAAATACCCCTTGATTCCTAGTGGTTTGACTTTCCTTTGTTGTGCTTAGATTCTCTTGTCAGAGGTCTAGCTTTCATATCACTACTAGGATTTGAATCTTGTGTTTGTCGAACTCCAAGAGTAGTCACACACACACTTTTATCATGGAATCTATGCTTTTCACATCATGCATCACTTTCTTTTATGAGGAATCTTCTAGAAGCTGTGCACATTGTGTTTTCAAGTAATTGTGTTTCTTGGATAGTCTTGTGTGTTTTAAGGTCCAAATCTGAAATTCATTGCTCGCTCCACCATATTATTTTTTGTTGGTTCTCATGATGTATTCATGCCATGTGTCTGGTGCATGTGTCTTAGTTTTCAGGTTTTCATGCTGCATGTTCTTAAAATCTCCAAGTCGTTTTTATTCATGTTTTCTATCTCATGTTTCAAGATAGTCTTATATTTTTTTTTCATATACTCTTGTGGGACTAATAATTGTTTTGGAGATTGTGGCACTCATAGCTGTTTTGCAGATCATGATCTTGTGAAAGAAGTTTGTTTTTGTTGGCTGTAATAGGTTGGGGTGATTAGGATTTTATTTGTTAGATGTGTTTTGTTACGGCATTGCCAAAGGGGGAGATTGTTAGGTTTTTATTCTTGGCAATCCCGTTTGACAAAACTCCTTTGAAGTTGTATTTGTTTTCGCATTTTATTTCAGTGAGGCTATGAGTTTTTTAGATGCGAATCCAACTCGAATCGAGCCTTGCAGATCAGTTTGTGATGTTAATGTTTTCAAGATTGCCACTTCGCTGATTATGACGGGGGTCGAGCTGCCTGGTCAGCTCGTGGCCCGAAGCAAAATGCAAAAATGCATTCAAAGTTGCCTGTCCGTTCATGTTATACTTTTCAAGATTTTCCAGTTTTGGCCTTCCCGCTCGAGCGGGGAAATGGGCGCTCGAGCGGGGTTTGCAAGCTCACAGTATCTCTGTTTTGCCTGAAAAAAATACTGAATGTGTGATTCTCCGCTCGATCGGGGAAACGGACGCTCGAGCGGGGAGCCTACATGAAATCACAAAATATGAAGTCTCCGCTCGAGCGGGAAGACCCACGCTCGAGCGGACCGCGCGATCCCAAATTTCCAGATTCATTATGGAGTTGGTTTTCTTCTGAAACAAAGTTTATTTTAGGTTTCTATAAGAAGTGGGATTACTTTAGAGTTCTCCAAGAAGTTGGTTTTCTACAAACAAGAAGTTGGTTTTCTTTCCCAACTAGGATTGCTTTGGATTTTCTATAAGTAGTTGGTTTTCTCCAAAACTAGACTACTCATTGATTGAATTCCTCCAGATCTTTTTTTTTTTGTTCTTAAAGGTTTATATCTGGGGATATTTTGTTATTTTCTTTGATGTTTTATTGAGTATTCAACTCATGGTTTAAAGAGAGTACATCAAAGATTTGTTTGTTATACACAAAAGAGAGAGTTGTTCTTCAGTTGTGGATTCTGAAGAATTCGAGCCTGAAGCTTTGGTGGAATCTGGAGTGGCTCATCAGAAAGACAATTCCGTGGTGAAGATGGGGTTGGAAGAGGCACATAGAGGTTGGTTCAATTAGGCGTTGTGGATTCGCTAGATAATTGAGAGCATACATGTGTAATTCCTTTATATCTTCTTAGTGGATTATCTTGTGGCAGTTGCCCGTGGTTTTTTGATCACAGTTGGAGGTGTCCAATTGTGGTTTTTTCACGTAAAATCGTTGTGTCTCTTTGTCTTGATTGTTTGATTGGGATTGTTATATTCTGCTTAAAATTGATACATAATCACAAATCAACATCTAGGAGGTTTCTAGATTTTTCAGTATGTTATATATAATACTATTTTATTCTTACATAATAAATTAAATATATGAAAACATGACTCTATTTTGTAGAGTTTCCATATTAAATTTAAAATTTAATAAGTCCAATTTTTAAATATGCACAACCACACCTGAAAACATAGATTGCAATACGAGTACATGTAAATAAGGTTTGATATTCAAAAGGGAAACAATACAATCATGTTAACTTATACTCAAAAGTTCTAATGGATCTTTCTTTTTTCTTTTTGTTAACAAATATTTTAATAATTACAAAAAAAAAAAAAAAGACAGTTGAGTTTTTTTTTGCATACTGGATTAGGATTAATACGTCTAATCCTTTTAAATTCTATTGCAACGAGAATCTCTTGTTTTAAAATTTTCATTTTTATAAGTAATTATTCTGTATTTTCAAAATACGATGCTAGTTATGCACAGTCCAATAATAAGACTATATGCTTACGACGGCTCATAAAAAAAAATAAAAAAAATAAATAAGAGAAGCAAAAGATAATATGAACAAATTATGAATAATCATTAGTTGAACACATGGTCAATATTCTAAACCCATGTAATAATTTATGCCTTTTTACATAAATCTGTCATCAACACACACGGATGGACATATAATAACACCTTATTTTTCTTCCTAACACAAAGGCTTACATGAACAACATAACATACAACAAATACTTTGCAAGTTTGAAGTCCCTTTCACTATCACATTCTTGGAGAAATTTGAACACAACTCCCCGAGTTACAGAATGAATCACAGAAGAGAAATTACACTCAAACATGGCAGCTAATTGGCTCGACGAGGTGGAGGAGGAGGCAATATGTATGGCAAACCTTTGGATGCAGTAATCGAATCTCTTCAGTTCTTGTCATGAAACCTCTGAATATAATCTGAAAATCTATTATCAGTAATCATTAACTTCTGAGACCATGTAAGAAGAGCCCTTGTTCTCACTTGGATCCATCAAGTAAGAGTATGACATGGAATCACTCTCTGGTTCTTGTGACTTCTGAGTCTGACTCCCTTGGATTTGAGAAACCTTCAAGACATTCTTGGGAGGGACTATGCCTTTTCGGCCTGAACGGTTTTGATCAGGTAGGGTATGTCCCACACTAGTTGTTCCTAAACTTAAACTTGCAAGAGAGATAGAAGAGAGTTTGATGAAATTCACCACCATTTGCATGGATTTCTCACAAAGAGATTTGTTCTTGTGGTTGTTGGCCTTCTTGGTCATGGCAACTTCTTAGCTTACAAGTTACAAAGTATTTCTAATAATTTATGATTTGTCACAAAACCATTGAAACAACCGTGTATATATGGGTTATTATGATTCTTGCTTTGAAGAAATTTTTTTTTTTTTTTTTTTTTTTTTCAAAAGGTGAAATTGTTCTGTGTGGTTTTCTTGAAAAAATGGATGGGCTGAATGCTTGATTGCTACTCAATAAGGCTTCTTTTTCGTGGGGTGGGTCATTGCATAATGGCATAAAGTCAGGCTGCTTTTGTTTTTGTTTTTCTGGAGAGGCATATATGAAAAATGTTTGACATCCTAAAAACGTACTCATAATTTCACTTATAATAATGTGGTAGGATATATATCAATTTTTAATTAATTACACGTTTAATAATATGGGCCCAACTCCCATGTCACATTATTATGAGTGAATTTGTGAATATAAATGTATGGGTCTCTAGCATTACTTGACATATTTATCAACAATTAGGAATAGAAAGTAAGGGTGACCATTGGCCCGATGGCCCGCCTAGCCCAACTCGATATCTTTAAGATTTGAAAAAAATATTTAACCATAAAACTGGGTTAGACAACAGAATTTAGCTCATTTAATTTTTTGGTTGCGCTTGGAATAAAGAGTTTTAGCCCAGTCTAGTCCAGCCCGTTTATTTAGAAAATACTAATTTTAATTTTTATATTATTTGATTACAAAATAAATTATAAAAATGGTAAAAGATAAAGAAAAAGACATATATATAAACTTCTTTCTATAGCTTATATTAAAGTACTTCGTAAAAGATTATATTTATTTTATAATTAAATTTTATTAATATTTTAAATTCAAATAATTATTAAAAAGATTTAAATAATTTAATAGTCTTTCAAGATGAAAATAATAATAATTCATATTTATTAGGTTTGAGATTTAAACATTCTTTTAGGATCCGGTTTGAAATGATTAGGTTAGGTCCAATGTCAGGTCAAATTGAATTTGAAATGACACACATATTCTTATTAAATAGTGTCATTCCAACTTGAATTGGAATCCGACCAAAACCGATATTTGTCTACCCCTAAAAAGTATCTATGGCCCTATTTGGTAGAATTTATTTCTAGTTTATTTCAGCTTTTAGCTTAATTTAAGCTATTTTTATGTGTTTGGTTCAACTTAACAATACAGCTTATAGCTTTTTGTAAGGAAAAAATCAACTTATTCTTTGAGTGGGGGAGGAGAATCTTAATTTATAAGTCAAAAATCAGCTTATGTTCACAGCTATAAGTTATAAGCTGTTGAGCTATAAGCTATAATCACTTTCCCACAGCTCTACCAAACGGGGCCTATATCATTTTTGAAGCTATCCAACATATATTTTACGAAAACAAAATTAACCACAGGTGTAACATGATGCGATTGTTGATTCTGCATCCATTGTTAAAACAAAAATGCTTTAGAGCTCTAATATAGGAGCTCTAATAACTCTAATGGAAAGGTGGGACCCACCCTGATGTGATGTTTGTGCCTTGCTTTGTTTCTTTTTTTTTTTTTTTGCTTTGACACATCACTAGAGCTCAAATTAGAGCTCTAGATTTAGAGCTCTCTAGCATTTCCCTTGTTAAAAACAGAAGTCTAAGAAGCTTCAAATGATAAAAAAAATAATATAATTTGTGAAATAGTAATAAATCTTTCCGTACAAATAGATAAAATATTAAAGTCAGAAATACTGCATGAAAATATAGTTCCTATGTCTAGGTCGTGTCCCTGTTAGTGCATGACCTGGCGTAACAGATTAATAGCGGCCTACCTTGAGAATTTAGTTGCACTTTTTTCTTCTTTTTTTTTAATTTTTATAATTGAATGTTCGGATCAACTTATCCGTACTTCAACTAAATCTCAAAATTTTAAAATTAACGATCAAACAAACATCCAATAATATCAAAATTTGAGATGTTTGATTTTTATAAGTTTCAAATTTGCAACCTCTTGGTAATAAGTCCTATAATTATTATTTTTTTATCTATTAAGTCAAATCTATTGAAGTTAAAATTTAGTTACACTTACTTGCAAGTGTACAATCACAATGTGAAAGTGTCAAAGGAATAGCTTTTTAATTGTCCAAAACATCAAACTAAATAAATGTGTGTCAAAGAATTTCAGCGTAACTCAAGTAATTATACTTCTAAATTTTTAATGAGACATTTGGAATTCAAGCTTACAGAGAAACATCAAATACTTTTTGCTAACCTAATTTATTAGGAGCAAGTTCAAAGCTACAAGTGCTTTTAAAGAGTACACTTTTTATTTCAACTAAACTCCTTAGAAATTTATCATTTGGTTTAGTTTTTGAATCATAATTTGAGTTGTGAATTGTATTTTGAGTTTTAAATTTTTAAAATGAATTTTGAAAAGAGAAAATTTATTTAGTTATGAGTTTTGAAAAAAGTTTTGAGTTGTATTTTGAATTTTGAGTTTTTGAATTTTAAGTTGTATTTTAAATTTTTTTGAGTTTCTTTGAGTTAATCACAAAAAAAATCCCTAAGGTTTCGCATGTTTTTCAATTAAACCCCAGAGTTTTAATTTTGACAAATTAAACTCTGGAGTTTCATCCATGTTTCAATATGAACCCTTCATCTATCTCCGTCCATCTCTGTCTCATTTCATTTTCTTCCTTCTTTCCTTGTATCTCTCTCGTCATAATTCCGTTTCACCTCATTTTTGTATCGTTGGATTCACCTCATAGCCTAATTTTCATTCCACCCCTTATACGCCTTGTTCCATTTTTTTTTTTTTTTTTGCATGCCATCGAAGCTTCGAAAATTGGCTACAAATAAGATTTTTCTTCTTCAATTTTTTTTTTTTTTCCTTTGCTGCTATCACGACAATATTCTTGGCAGCGAAGAAGCAAAAGATGATGCTATCACGGCAGAAAAATCTTATTTTTAAGGGTTTGGCTTCCCTCCAGTCCATGATCGAACTAGAGGGTGCTATTAGGCCTGTGGGGGCTCACCATGAGTCGCGTTTCGATAATTCGAACCATTCAGTATGTAGAACTCGTTGAGTACTATATATTTGTAAAAAATCAATTGATCGGATATCGATAGTTACGTGATCAAATTAGTTTTGTGTTAAAAAAAAATGAACAGTAAAAAAATAAACGGTTGACAAAAATCTGATGCCATGAGATAGTTATCGATATCCAATCAACGTGATTTTTTACAGGCATATAGTACTCGATAAGCTCTACACATTGAATGGTTCAGATTATCGAAACGAGACCCATGGTGGATCCTCACGAATCCAACAGTACTCTACAATTCGATCATCGACTGGAGGGAAGCCAGACCTATTTTTAACGCCCCTACCAAACATCAAGTCAGCACAGCACCATTTTCTCTCTCTTCCTCCCTCTTTGTCGTTTTGATCTTCAACAAATAAAACAAAATGAATTCATTTAATTTTCCAAACCTCATATGAATTGAATAAAAAAAAAAACTCACATGAACAAACAGATGCACATATATATATATACACACAAATGAAAACTTCTTTATTTATAGCAAAGAAAAAAAAATTCTATATCAATTAATTTCTGAATCTGTTTAACTGATACAAATATATACACACATTGAAACTTCTCTTTTTTCTTTTTCTTTTTTTTAGCGAAGAATACAAAATCATGTTCATTGTTATCTCATATGTACGGAGAGTTATATATATATATATATATATACACTCACATGGAACTACTTATTTGATTTCCAACTAAGAAAAAAAGATCCAATTCAATTAATTTTCAAATCTGTTTCTGTTTAAATTTTTTTTTTTTTTCCCTAGCAAAGAATACCAAACCCAGTTTAATTGACTTCCAAATCTCATATGACCAAACAAATATATATATATATATATCTACATATATACACATAGATAATCATGTAAGAACTTCTCAATTTGTTTTCAGAGAAGCAATGGATGATGGTTGATTGGAAACTAAAATATTGTTGGAAAAAAAAAAAAAAAAGAGAGAGAAAAATATTATTTTTAGCCAATTTTTGGAGCTCCCATGGCATGTAAAAAGAGATGGAACAAAGTGTATCAGGGGTGAAATGAAAACTAGGCCATGAGGTGAATACAACGACGCAAAAAATGAGATGAAATAGAGTTACGATGAGGGAGATACAAGGGTTTAAACAGGTGAGTTTGAATCTGAAAGAAGGAAGAAGATGAAGTGAGACGAAGATGGACGAAGGGTTCACATTGAAACACAGATGAAATTATAGGATTTAATTTGTCGAAATTGAAATTTTGAGGTTTAAATTAAAAACACGCGAACCCTTGGGTTTTTTTTGTAAGTAACAATTTTTTTTTTTAAATATCTAAAAATTTTCTTAATTTTAATTTATTAGGGAAAATATTTTTTATTGTAAATATTTTTTTTAATATACGCTATATTTATGACATTCGTGGGATGTTTTTTTTTTTTTAAATATTTAAGAATTTAAAAATATATTTTTTATTTTAATTATATATTTTTTATTTTATTTTAGATTTTTTATTTTATTTTATTTTCTTTTTTAAATTTTTTAATATTTTAAATATTGTTTTAAACTTTTTTTAACTTTTTTTTTTTACTTTTTTGATAAATATTAAATGTTTTTAATTTTAAAAAATTTTGGATCGCCATGTATATTTAAATTGTAGCAAATTATTTGGCCAATACTTAAAAAATAAAAAATATTTTTTTGAAAAAATAAAAATAGTACAAAATATTTTTATTCAAAAATAAAAAAAAATACATTTTTTGAAAAAAAAATATATAATAAAAAATAATTTTAAAGAACATAATAAAAAAAATTTGAATTTTTTTCTTTTTAAATAGAGTTTTGAGAAGAGTTTGGTTATGAGTTTTAAAAATAGTTTTTAAATTTAGTTTTAAGTTATATGTTTGATTATGAGTTTTAAATTCTTTTTGGATCCAAATCACGATTTCAAAACAAAATCAAACGCTAACTTTTATTCCAATATTATCTTTATTCAGCTAGTCATTTTAAATAGGGGGATGCACCAATAAATCCTAAATTTGTATCTTGTAACCCATTTGGTCCTATGAATTTTCTTATGAACCGTTAGGTCCTATCCCAATGTTAATGACCATTAAACATTAAACATCATCATCATCAAAACAACATCAAACATCACAACATCATCATCATCAAACGTCATCACATCATCAACAACACAACATCAAACATCACAACAATACCATCAAAACAACATCAAACGTCATCATCATCAAAACAACACACATCATTGCCATCATCAAACTTTAAATTCTAGAATAAAATCACAACGACCAGTTCGTTTGCTCTGAACATCAAGCAAAATAAAGGAAAAGTGGAAAGAAATTCAAAAATGATCACAAACCAAAAAAAAAAAATTTGAATTATGATCTCTGCTGATGATCCCAACAAACAAACACAAATTAGACGATGAACAGGAAACCGCAGCACAAAATTGAAAATTGTAACAGTTGAATTCCCAAATTAATCTATACAACATGATCAATTTGAAGGACCCATTGGCCATACATATATACATCATAGCATGCACAATGTCTTCCATCTTGGTTTCTACTTTCTAGATCAATGAAATGATCTCCTTAACTATGTACATAAATACATATAAACGCTTGACATCTTTTCTAAACTCCCATCACCTGAAAACTTTTAAGATGGAATGGTGTGAGCCAATGCTCAGGGATAATAGCATACCAAGTGCACAAAAGAATCTATATGGATATCATCATATACATGTACCAAAACAAAGCTCATTTATAAATCAAAGTTTATATATAAAATAGACTTCATATTCTGAACTAGAGTCCTTAGAGATTTTATAAAGATACATATAATGTTCTTTGCCAGGGGAAAACTGTATGATCGTGTATCATATAGTTAAACAAAAAGTCGTATGATGACCTCCCAGAATCCCTATAATGATGTAATGTTATGAGGCCATCACAGCAGAACTAATACAGAGGGATATCCAAGCCAACTACCAAAACCAAAACATATAAGCCACTTTTTTGCAGCAAGGGTTAGATATCTCAATTTTTCTTTGAATACATTGAATTTGGCACAATAGAGGAAATTGATTCCTTTTTCCTTAGGTTTTTGTAAGTGCCCAGTTTGCTAGGATTTGCTTGAGAAGTATGTAGTTTACAATATATTGATGTGGTTTGTTTTCTGCACTTAAATCGTGTCATTTTAAGCCTACTATAGTAATGCTTATACTAATTCTCTCTTTTTATGTGTCTCTCTGATTTCTTTTGGTCTCTTATTGGGCTTTTCGAGTAAGTGAATGCATTAGGAGGGACCATTTCAGAACCTTCAATTTCTTGAAATCCTAGTTTTCTCATATTGAAAATATTTTTGTTGTCATCTTCTTCTTTTCTACTTTCCATCATACAGTTTTTTTGAAAAGTATTGCATTAACCATGCACATTTCATTTTATTAGAATCTCACGAGGAAAAGGGGAAAACAGAAATGAGGGGTAAATTCAATGAATAAGAAGTAAGAATGGTAAAAAATGATGTCAATGCAACAATTTCATTGCTGTCGTTGTTAACCCAAAATAAATTTGTAACCAACTCGTATTGGTGCCAGCAATCAGAGGCAATAATCACTGGGGGACTACCATCTTCACCATGATCATCACCAGGACTGCAGCAGTATTGACATCATCTTTGCCTACCTGAATCCCACTGAACATCATGTCCATTTTTGTTGGAAACAAATATATCACAATGACCCTTATTCATACTGTTGCCTTTGTCAGCAATGACCACCACGATCTGATGTCAGAAATGACCATTCTACTTGAATCTTACTGAATAGTTCTAGTACCTTCAAAAAGTGTCTTTTGGTTGTGTTGAGGGGACTATAAGGAAGATCGGTCTCAGTCTCTCTCTCTTGCATGGGTGTGGAGGCATGTCTGCTCGCTTTAGCACTCAAAGAGATGACAGATAGGCTGAGATGTAGCTCATTGTGGGTGCCACTTTTTACTAGCTGATCACCTGTATGGTTGCCTCTTACCTATAGTTTTTAAGTTTATGTTTCTTAGTGAATGCAATTATTTTATTTGTTTTCTTCTTGTTGCCAAATTATTGAATGATGTGAACTTGATAATGATTAGGAGTTTTGTATTGTAATATCATCATATTGTTGTCTGACTACAGAGAATCTGAAACCTCTGTACATATCGCAGAGATAATGCATATGCCTTCCATATCAGAAATCATTGAAATGGACATTATCTAAATATTAGTACAGAATCTGAAATTAGTTTGCCTTGTGTAAATTATTGCCATTGTTGCAAGTGAATGATTTGTAACTTGGACAACATTTTTTTCACTGGAGTGTAGAATGCATTGGATCTACTGTTACTGATTGTTTTAGTATAGTTGGAAATTGAAGGTTTTTATTTTATTTTATTTTTTATCGGATGATGGTAAAAGCTTTATGTTTTGGCCAGTACTTACGCTTGCATATCTATTAACACTCACACACACACACACACACACACACACACACACACAAAGACTGCTTCCAGATCAATAAACAAGCTAATGGACTTTGTTTTAAACTTGTTATTGATCAATACAGATTGCTACCAGATCCTCCTTTTTGCTGGTGGCTGATGGCTGATGGTTGTTGCTTGTTGGTTTGCTGCATCTGCTGGTTTGCTGCTGCCGCCCTCGTGGCTGATGCTTGTTGGGCGGCTGCTGCTGCTGCTGCAATGTTGCTGTGAGGCGGCTGCTACTAGATGTTGATCTGCTGGATAAGTTTGTGGGTGATTTTCATGCTATTTTGCCTGTCTTTGTTAGTTTCATATTTTTATTTTGTTATCTGTTGTTTCTAATGTGGGTTCACAATTTGGATGTATTTGGGTATTTTAGTGACTTTAGCCTTTTAGGTTTTATACATTGCTTCTGAAAGCAGTATCAGTAGTGTTTTTTTTGCTTGCACATCAACTTTAGGTGATTTCATATCAATCTTATTAGTTTGTAATAGTGGTGCCTGAGGGATGCCTCTTGTAAATTTGTAAATCTTATAAAAATATATACATTATTTTCAATTATGTTTGTTAGTAAATGTGTCGCCAAAAGTTTATTTTTGTCCACTCATATTGTGTTGCTAGAAGTGTATTTTTTGCCAATGCCAATTCGTCGTTGCCAAAAGTAAACCTTTACCAACAAACAAATCGTCGGCAAATGGCAAGATTTACCGACGTAAATGTGTTGCCAAAAGTGTATTTTTTGCCAATGCTAATTTGTCGTTGCCAAAAGTGAAGTTTTAGCGACAAACAAATCGTAGGCAAATGACAACATTTACCGACGTAAATGTGTCGCCAAAAGTTTACTTTTGCCGACGCATATGTTGTTGCTAAAAGTATATTTTTTGCCCATGCAAATTTGTGTCGCGAAAAGTGCCACACAATCATCATATTTTAATGACTTTTACCAACGCAAGGTAAATTGCCGACGATATATGGAGGCTTTTAGCGACGACTATGTTCGTCGCTAAAGGCATTACCGTTACCAACGCAATCATAATTTCGTCGGCAAAAACTTTTGCCAACTCACTTTTGGCTACGGGTTGCCAACGTAGCTTTGTGTGTCGGCAAAACTCTTTGCCAACGAATTTTCCCTTTTAGCAACATATTTTGTTGCGTTGCGAAAAATGCAATTTCTTGTAGTGAATTATGTAACTGTGTTCTTCATAGATCTACAGATACATATATACATATATGTATGTATGTATAAACGGAGAGAGAAAGAGAACAAACCAAAGGGAAATCGCGTATCTCAGAAAGAGTCTGTTTCGATTAGACAACGTTCGGGCTGAGATCAAGGGTTGAAGAATCAATACGGAATTGCAATTTTCTGGGTTTAAATATCAATTTAGAATTAAAAGTAGTGGGGTTTTGTAATAACCCTCGTTACTAACCACTAATTAATACCAATTACTGCTAAGTTAATACCGATTATGGAAAGTAAATGAACTGATTGAATTACTGAACTGACTGACTAGAAACTAGAACTGAATTGACTGAGTTTATATGTGTTATATTGCATTCTTATCTGTTTGAGTGTTTAAGTATCTGTTCAGTTTTCTGTGTTTAAACTGTTAATTGAAGGCCTTATCGGCGGTCAAATTCAAAATTGATTAATGTTCCATGATCATCATAATTTATGTGATTTTATGGTGTATTTATCTGAAAATTGATTTGGTATGGTTAAATTAGATTAAATATTGATAAAATGCAAAGTTCGACTTATTTACAATTTCGCCACTTAGTGGCCCACTATCTCACACATATTGGAGCATTGTACAACACTTGATCAAACACTTTGCTCAGCTATTCTTCTTGAATTAGCCGACCATAGAGAGAGAGAGGGAGAGAGAATTAAGAGAGCATAGAACTCAACTTGTTGATTTAGCTTGGAACTTGAAGGAAATTGAAGTGTAGTTGTTAATTGAGCTCCTAAACCTTGTAATTGAGGACCTAGGTAAGGATTTCACCTTCTCATTGTTGTGTTTAAGCTTGTTCATGCATGATTCTTGAGCCTTTAGAGAGCTAAGTCATGTCTTAGTTTAATAATGTTGGATTAGAACTCATTTCATGCATGCATGTGTGTATTGATGAGTTTTGAGTTGATTTCATGACAAATTGTCACATGCATGTTCATAATTAAGCTTAAGTCCATGTTTTCAACTTGTTTTGACAAGAATGAGCTCATTAGAGCATGTTTTGAAGTTTTGAAATGGTTTGAATTCATGCATGTTTGCATGTTCTTCATGTTCATGAAATTGGGTTTGAATTTGGATTTAATTGATTCACTCTTGGGCTTTAAATTCACAAATTGAGCTTTGAAACTTGTTGTATATTGAGTTTGGATGTGTTTTCCAGAATTTGGGCCCAAGAGGTCGAATTTTGAGCTTAGGAATGCTTGGTTTGAGCTTGGGAGGCAAATCTGGAAATTCCAGAATTTGGCTTCTACGCTCGAGCGAAGGATTCTACGCTCGAGCGACCATCGTTTCTTCTGAGCTCCGCTCGAGCGAGGGAATGGTGGCTCGAGCGTAAATTTCAAGCTCCCAGCATCTTGGTGCGCGCAGGCGTATGCTCGAGCGAAGAGCTGTGTCTCACGCTCGAGCGAGCATCGAGCAAGCATCGAGCGTAAAATCTGAGCATCCAGCATTTTTACTGTAGCACACAGTCCGCTCGAGCGACGGAATTGACGCTCGAGCGGAGCTCCTTTGTCTGCATGTCCGCTCGAGCGAAGAAAGCCTCGCTCGAGCGAGACCCCTGTTTTCTGAAAATTTTGTAAAGTGTTCAAAAGTGCATCTTTGCATCCTCTTTCCATCCCAGGCATTCCTAGGGCATATTTAAGGCATCTTAAAGAGGATATAGATGTAGAACCACACCGAGGCAAATTAGGGATTAAATTATTATCTTTCCCAACTATATAGCTTAGTGTGTGTTCAATCTGAAAACTGTGTAGGGTTGGCTTTCCGAGGAGACGCTCTAGTTCACTGTAGCCCAGAACTCTGTGAGTAACAATTGTGTAAAGATATGTTTAAATGATTATCTTTTGAATACTGAACTGAATTGTTTACTGAACGATATTGATTACTAATGAATGTATGTCCTTTATTTCTGAACTGTACTGTGGCATCCTTAGCACCTACTGTTTACTGTTACTGTCACAGAGATCTCTGTCGGTTCCTTCGTGGAACCATACTGTTTACTGACTGATGGCCATCATTACTGTTCGGTCTTTTAAGACCTACTATTACTGTTATGCTAATAGATGTACCACATATGACTGTTTACTGTACTGAACAACTGATATACTGATTGAATTGAACTGTTTTCATTACTGTAAGGACATTCATTCTAAACCTCTTTACGCATTGTGTTATTCACTGGGCTTTAGCTCACTGCTCATATATATATGTAGGTGGTCAGGCACCGGATCAAAGCTAGAAGCGTCGGGGTTAACTCCAGTTTTGTCAAGCCAACCATAGTGCCTCACTGCGAGGTTCCGAGCCTGCCAAGCCAAGGCTTAGGGGTGTTTTATTTCCCCTTCTGTCTCTGTACTGTTTTGTAATACCGTATAGACTGAACGTTTTGTACTGTACTGTTATCGGGGATCAAGTCCCTATTTTGACTGATTGTATAGGATATGCATACTGTTTTGTACTGTTCTGTATAAATGTATGGAAAAAATCTTTTTGGCATACAGACTGTCACAGCTCATTGGACATTGTTTATTTACTGTATTGGCTTCCGCCAAGCCCCTGAACTCTGAATTATTGTATTACTGTTAAGTAGGCCTTCGGTAATCTAGGATTACTGACCGGTTACGGTGCTAAACCCATAGGGGCGGGTTTGGGTCGTGACAGGTTTAAATATCAATTAAAAGTAGTGGGGTTGGTTGGTCGTTGTGCCAAGCATGAGTCTTGGTAGAAGAAGAATCATGGATCTGTCTGTTGGGGAGTCGATTAGGGCTCGTATTGATTCGATCTGATTTGAACATCACTGAAGAACATCATGATGTTGTTGATGTAGCTAATGTTTTGATAATGTTAATGATGTTGTTGATGTAGATAGTGGGACTAAATGGTGCATAAGAAAACTTATAGGACTAAATGGTTTAACTTTCTACTACATAGGATTTACTGGTAAATTTTTCTTTTAAATAACTATGTTTTTTTAGTTTACATTTTCCCAAAACAGAAAAAAAAAAAGAAAAAAAAAAAGGGAGATAGCTAGCAAAAATGAAGTGAGGCTAAACAGCTAACTGTTTGACTAGCAAGTTTGAGATAGGTGCTCAAGACAAGATAAAATGTCCTAGAGCATTTTCAAGGTTGTGTCAAATTTTTTATTAAATTTTGAGTGAAAATTTAATAAAAAGAAATTTTCATCAAATATTGTTACAAGTTCAGTTGTTCGGAAGGATGTTTGGGAGGACGTCCGACCATGAGTAAAAATTGATGTTGAGATAAAGAAAGCTCGATTGTTCGGAAAGATGTCCGCGAGAACGTTCGAGCGAATGTCCAGCCCAACGGCTACCTGCGAAATTTGATGAAGGATAAAAACTCCCTTGATTTAACAAAAGATTTGGTTCTTCAATCATTTGATATTAATTTGATGAAAGAGTTAAAATTGAGTTTTAAGACCATCTCCAACGTTGCACTAGATTCAGCATCAAATTTGAAGTTGATGAAAAAATTTACTTTTTCTCTCTTCAATGGTTTCACCAGAGTGGTATCAAACTGAGAACAGAGCAGAAGTTTCATCAAACTGAGGATCTGCATGAGATTTCACCATTTCATTGTGCTGTAACGTTGGAGGTGGGCCCACCGGTCAACCGGCCAAACGTCCGGCCGGTTGATCCACCAGTCGACCGGCTCATGCAAAAATTGGCCTGCAAACTGGTTCAAATTGTTCAAAAAAAATTTGAACTGGTCGACCGGCTGGTCGACCCACCGAATGTCCCCTTTCCTTTTGATGCACACTACAGTAATCATAACCATTAGAACTACGCGTATCAGATCAAGAAAATCAACTTTTTTTACTCAGATTTGGTGAAAATTTTACTGAACCGTTGGAGATGCTCTAAGGTGTTTATCATCAAATAAATTTGATGAAACATTTGATGAATGATTACAGATGACCTAACAAAAATGTATTTAGATAACCCATTAGAATTATCCTAAACTTGTTAACATCCTACCTAATGTTAAAAATAATATATATATACATATATATAAATTTCAAAAATTGCGGACTAAGTACCAACAACTAAACTCTTTTGTAGCAACGAAAGAGAAATACACTCCAAAGGCAATATCAAATGAATCGGATGATCTTTATTGCATAATTATAATAAAAAAAAATTCATTACACATACTACGATTATGAATTAATTGTGCAAAGTTCTCATTATTACAAATTAAAAGAAAAAAAAAAGGAAAAAAGAAGTCATTATAGCCATTAATGTGATTTTTTATTTTTATTTTATCACTATTGGATGATGTACAATAGCGACTATACACATTTTATCAGTGGGAATAATGACTATACACATTTTAGAGAAGTGTTATTTCTAATGATATTTTTTCCTTGAATTTAAACACTTAGACTGTGTTTGGTTTATAAATTTCGTAAAGAATTTGAAAAAAAAGAAAAAGAAAAATATAGGTGAAATATAAATGAAATATAACTATATTTTACCTACGTGTCACATACTTTTTTTTCTTTCCCTTTTCAAATCACTCCCCAAATCCATGAATCAAATATAAACTTTAGAGAAAAAATGCAATTTAGATAGTATTTTGTATTAAGTAAAAAGGGTTGAATTAGTCTTAAATTCAAATCTAAACTTGAGTATCACATTTGGGTTTGTGAGGCCCACCATGAGTTTCATTTTAATAATCAAAACCGTACATTTTGTAAGGCTATTTGTGTATATTATCCATGAAAAACAATAAGTCGATCCGATAATCATGACATTTTTATTTATCGCATTTTTATTTTTATCGCGATTGTTTTCTAAAAAAAAAAAAGATAACAATTGTGTTTTGAAAATATACCACTTTTTTTTTTTTTTTTTTGTTGAGACAAATGAGATAAAATGAAAATGCTATGATTTTCAGATTAGTCAATTTTTTTTCATGAATGATATACTAAAAGAATCCTATAAAATGAATGGATCGGATCATCGAAACAAAACGTTATTGCGAGTCTCATGAGTCCAAACATAACGTTCAAATTCAAATTAAACTTGAGATAAACTTAATCCAAATAAAGATGTGGTTAGCAATCACATCTTATAAAAATATGTTAGAAATAATACTTTTAAAAAAATTGTAAAAAAAAAAAAAAAAAAAAAAAACATGATTACAAATCACACCTCATAATTTAAGAATAAAATTTGTTTATACATTATTTGTTAAATTTTGAATTTTGAATTTTTATTAAAGAAGTAAAATGTTTAGGGCCCAAGTTTAACACAAAAGAATTTTATTTTTATTTTTATACAATCATATCAAAACTCAAAAGTACACTTGGTAGATATTGTTGACTATATATTTTGTAAAACCAAATCATAGTTTGACACGTGGCAGAATAAGGGTATTATGGGAAGATAATTCAAGTCTTCGATCCTGATCGAACACGTGGCAATGAACATTGGTACTTACATGATCTGAGTAGCACTAGATCAGTAAAGAAATACAAAGTGACGTGGCTTCAACAGTTACTCAATATTTAAATTCAAATACAGGAGGGAAGCTCAACTGCAAGAGATGGCGTAGTGGGGCTACTTCTAAGGCAGCATGATCATCGATCATGGAGGAGCAGTTCGACGGTTCGAAGTGCAGTTCGAAGGTCATCTTTGACAAGTATAAATAGCAGGGAAGCCCTCAGAAAAAACCCCCAGACTCAGATCATACAAACCAGTCTTTATTTCATATTTTCCTTCCCAGTCTTACATTTCCTGTACTTTAAATACCTGCACTTTAATACCAGCACTGCACTTCGATTCATAGGAGTAGTTTCAAGTAGATTCAAGTAGACTGTTGCTGTAAACCTCTTCGAGGCTGAGTTTGAATTATTGTAAGTGTTCATTTTAATGAAATACTTCGATTGTTCTTCACATTAACTGTTGTTTCTCTTAAATTCTCCTAAGTCAAGCCACCAGTAAAAGTCCTCTTTCATTGAGGCTGAAAGAACTAAAACACAATCGTCTGATAATTGGTTGGCAATTATAATTTCTGTAAGGACTGATTGATCCTTGCTGGCACGCTCGCATTTACAAAATTACCCTTCGAAAAGCCAAAAAGCCAACATATATTTTTGGCACGCCCAGTGGGACTTGTTAAAATGGCTAGACGAAGACGACAAGGAGAAAATGAACGCCTGGAAGAAGGCGTAGAAGGAGAGGTAGAGATACCTAATCCAGAAGAAAATGTGGTAACACATCCTGTGGAGACTCCTATGCTATCAGAACCTTTGGTCAAACAGACCAGTACTTCTGGACAAGAACCATATGTTCATAATATTGGACGAAACCAAGGAATTAGACCATCCACCGTTCCATCTACCCAGCCAACAAACCCATGGGATGGCTTGGTAGATGCTATGGGACAACAATTAATGAACACGATGGAAAGGTGGGCAACGTCCTTTTTGGATCGAATGAATAATCACCAACCAACAAATACAAGACATACAGAGGAAATTTTAAATGTCCCTCAGCAAAGATTGGCTAGAGAAAAACAGCCTATGCAAGTTAATGGACAATTTAATGGTCAGACTAGTACTCAGAACTATGAAAGACCATCGCCTCAGTCTTGGTATGAACCCATTTCAAGGCCTGTAGTAGGCCAAAATGCCCCAGTACTCAACAGTGAAGCCACACAAGGTGGTGGATCTGGCCAAGTACAAGAAAATGGCATAAGAATGGTGGCAAATCCTATGTTCGAAGCCATACCTGGCACTAGGGGGTATAATAATCCCTTATTCGAATTTATACCCGGGGGGTTGGAAGGTTTTCCCACAAATGGAAGGGACACAATACCTGTTCCAGCACCTTTCACAGGTCCTTTCGCAGGACAGGCTCAAAGGGGTACCCATACCCTCAACAGCAACCTGCACCACAGGGGCAACCAGTCCCAAATATACCACTTTTTGGACCAAGAGGACCACAGGCACAAGTTTGTCCACCAAATCCTGTGTTTGTCCCTC